>BLKR01000194.1:590000-724017 GCA_011170035.1 Teleogryllus occipitalis | reverse complement strand
CCCCTTTGTAGAAGTTTCCGAAGTGTAGAAGCGTGCCGGTATGCACAGAGAGCGACTTGTGAGGTTGGTGAAAGTAAGCGCTTAATAGTGGGTGGCCGCGCGGGAAAAAGCTGTTAGGGGCTGCGCCTTGGCGGCGAGATTGGAAATTTGATTGCGAGATTGAACATGGACAGTTATATATTTTAGATGTTGGAGATGCTAATACTATTAGATTGAATAATCCTGCTAACAGTAATTTAAGAAAAGACATAATTGAATTTCTCAATGGTGTAATGTAAATACAACCCCTATGTTAAGACCTACAAAATAATGCATCAGAAAATTTGTGAAGAAAAGGAATTATCAATGAAAGAAAATCGTCCATCTTTAGACCTGGTACTTCGATTCTATCATGAGCCACTTTCAGATCCTCGCAGGTACAATGGTCCAACATGTTCTGAAGTTGCAGCTGTTTTTGAAACCTCGGATGGTGTTATGTGTTGATGTGGCCATGTGATGAAACTGGGTGGCACATTTCCATGTGTGCAGATGGTGTACGAAAAACCAAGGTACGTAACAATGTAACAATGAGAGAGTGTATGTCATATAAACTTGCTGTTTAAGGATCACTGCCTTCAGAAGATTTTAATCAAGTTTTAAATAGTGGAAAGTTGACACAACAGTTAATTGTTGATTATTATTGCAGAATTGAAGGTGATAGATTAAAATGTATTCGCAACCATCAAGCAAAGCTGAGGGTCGACACTTGCTGGTGCATTTCAAGTTCCGGCAAATGATGAAAATTTGAGAGCAGGGTAAATTGTTATTCTACCTTCAACATTTATTGGTAGCCCGCGCAATATGATGCAGAATTACCAGGATGCAATGGCAATAGTGAGAAAATTTGGAAAGCCAGATATTTTCATCACTTTCATATGCAATCCATCTTGGCCTGAAATTACCGACAGTATAAATACATTCGAATCTGCTAGCAATAGACCAGATAGAGTTGTCCGTGTTTTTCATGCAAAAGTGAAAGAATTGCTTCGTCTAATTAATCAGAAGCACATATTTGGTAGAGTACAAACATTTCTGTACACAGTAGAGTTTCAAAAAAGAGGTTTACCTAATGTTTATCTGTTACTGTGTCTTGAAAATGATTTTAAATTGAGAGAAATATCTGATATCGACAAAATTGTTTCTGCAGAAATACCAGATCCCAATGACACAAAATTATACAATTTAGTTAAGACCCATATGGTACCTGGCCCATGTGGAATTTTAAATCCTTTGTCAGGGTGTATGGAAAATGTAAAATGTAAAAAAAGAGTTTCCAAAACCATTTTCAGCAGAAACCAAAGAAAATGTGCATGGGTACCGACTGTATAATAGACGAAATAATGGACAGACATATTAAGACCTCGTAAAAATTTCACGAGGCAATGAAATTCTGGTAGATAATGGTTTTATTGTGCCTTATAATCCTTTCTTATTGAAGTATTTTGAAGCTCATATTAATGTAGAAATTTGTGCGAGTGTTCATAGTGTGAAATATATTCATAAATATGTTTACAAAGGTCATGATTGTGCTAATACACAAATATCTTCAGAAGATGGAATTCTAATACATGATGAGGTATCAAAATTTTTAAATACAAGGTACGTTAGCGCATGTGAGGCTGCTTACAGAATTTTTGCATATAGCGTGCATGAACAATCGCACAATGTAATTCGCTTACCTGTTCACTTGCCTCATGAACAACAAATTTACTTCACCAATGACAATGCATCTGAAGCTTTCTTTAGAGCACAGTCAAGAAGCACTGAACTTATGGCTTGGTTTAATTTAAATAAAAACCCGTCCACAAGATGTTCTTTTACTTATCCCGAAACACCACTTCATTATGTTTGGGATAAAAGCTACAACTGTTGGAAGAAACGTTCAAGATTTGCAAAAGTTTTTGGTAGAATGTATAATGTTTCCCCCTCGGATTCAGAAAGATACCACCTTCGCTTGCTGTTGCTTCATGTTATTGAAGCCACAAGTTTTGAGGATATGAGAACATTTAGAAATATTGTGTATCTTACATTTAAGGAAGCTGCGATGCAACGAGGTTTGCTAATGGATGACTTTGAATGGCATCGCTGTTTAGAAGAAGCCTGTGTTTTTCAAATGTCTATTCAGCTACGACAACTTTTTGAATTTATTTGTGTATTTCAACAGCCTTGCAATGCAAATAATTTGTGGGATTCATTTAAAGATTCTCTGAGTGAAGATCTACTCCAAAAACACAACGCTGAAGTTGCATATCAAAAATGGCCTTGCTCAATATTGAAGCCACTATAAAATTACACGGAATGTCTCTTGCTGTTTTTAATTTACCATCTGTCAAAGAAAATCCAATTCAAATAGAAGAATCCAAAGCCACAAGCTTAGAACTCAAGAGCAAACTACAGGATATGATGGAAAAAGCTAATGAGGAACAATTGCTCATAATTGAACAAATTATGATTAGTATTACACAAAATGACAACAGTTTGTGTAATGCTTATTTCATAGATTGTCCTGGGGGCTCAGGCAAAACATTTTTATGCCATTGCCTCATTAATTGTTGTTCAAATATTGGAGTTGAAGTTATATCAGTTGCATGGACAGGAATCGCAGCTATGCTCTTACCCAATGGCCGAACTGTTCATAGTAGATTCAAATTACCAATGCAATTACATGAAACATCTGTATCGGCACTTAAAGTGCACAGTAAAGAAGCACATCACATTAAAAAATCAAAACTTATAATTCGGGATGAAGCATCCATGGCAAGTGCTCCTGCATTAATGTGTGTAAATAAACTTCTACAAGATATAATGAATAACGATGTACCTTTTGGAGGTAAAGTAATTGTTCTTGGTAGTGATTTTCGTCAGGTTTTGCCCGTAGTTCCACATGCCTCCAGACAAACCATTGTACATAATTCAATAAAGTCATCCCCGCTTTGGCCTCTATTCAAAATAATTAAATTAACAAAAAACATGCGAGCAAATCCAGAAGAAAAGGAGTTTTCTGATTTTTTATTACAAATTGTAAATGGAGATTATCCAGGCATAAATGGGGAACCAGAAGAAACTATTGAATTGCCTTCGTCCATTGTAATCCAAAAAGACATTGTTTCTGAAATTTATGGAGAAACAAGTTTTTCACCAAACGATGTTAGGAGATTTTATGAAACTTCAATTCTATCTCCTAAAAATGAACATTGTGATTACATAAATGCTAAAGTAATTGCTCTCCTTCCTGGTAAAGAAAAAATATATTTTAGTGTTAACCGTTTAATAACTGAAAATGAAAATGAAATTTTACAGTTCCCTTCAGAATTTCTCAATAGTTTAGAATTATGTGGATTACCTCCACATAATCTAAGATTGAAAAATGGCGCAATTGTAATGCTTCTGAGAAATATGAATGTTTGTAAAGGTCTTCTGATTGGCACTAGACTGATTGTTCATAACATGTATGAAAACCGTTTAGATTTAGAGATTATTACTAGACAAAATGCAGGACAGCGAGTGTTGCTTCCCCGAATTGACCTCACACCATCTGACTCTACTCTTCCTTTCAGTTTTAGAAGACGGCAATTTCAAGTTCGTCTTGCGTTTTGCATGGCAATTAACAAGGCTCAAGGGCAAACATTAGACAAAGTGGGACTCTATTTGTCGAAACCTATGTTTTGCCATGGTCAACTGTATGTGGCAATGTCCAGGGTACGTTCCTTTGAAAATATTAAAATTCAAATATTACCACAAGGAAACAGATCAATTAATATTGTGTACAAGGAAGTGTTGCAATAGTTAAAATTCATATTTTTGAAGCCTGGATTCCATAACAAGTTTGCATCATTTTCATGGTCACAGAAAGTAACACCGAAGCCCATTGAGACCAATGATGGGGTCACTGGAGTTGAGTGTTAATTTATCAGAGAGAATTGATTTTGTTTTATACAATTTAAAACGGTCTTATTATTTTTGCCTTTACTTTTCGAAAAGGATTCTAAATAATTTTAGATATAAGTTTTTTTTCTTATATTCCATATCCACAGAATGATTGTTGGAATCAAATGTTTACTTGATATGGCATAAATTTAAAAAATCTTCTATTTAAACCTTTTAAAGGACCTATTCAAAGAGTAAAGATATTATAAAGCAAAAATATTAAATTAGACAAGTGTGGTCTCTCTTCTTTCTAATTAAGAAATTGCTTTGTGAACATTAATCTGGGTACAGTATAATACATTTATCTAAGATCTCACCGTCAAATTTTGACGGGTTCTCACTAGTTTTGTTATTATAGATATAATTAATATTATTATATTAATTTTCCTATATTGTTATATAGGAAAATTTTCAAATTTCTGTTCTCTGTGACCTGGACTGAGTTGTATGTTGTGACCCACCTCTGCGTGGGTCTACCGACTCGGAAGTAGAAATATTTACAAGCTGGATATCAGCTTTATGCTTTGTGTAGGGCGCAGAGCCTTGGTCTAGTCCTCCTGATTTCTAGAGACTTCTTTTCTACTTTCTTCCTATTGCCTCGGAAAGTAAGTTCACACGCTCTTCTCTGCATTCTATCCAAAATTTCCTTTGTACAATTTTGTAAGGGTCCCAAAAACCCATCCCGTATTTTGGTAATGGATGAACAAGAGATAATAAGCTAATTCTCTCGGACTTACAGTACTCTTTGGGAGTGTCCACAAAGTAAAATGTATGCTTTCTCTATGATACGATTTTCCCAATACAATTTGGTGTCAAAAATTATTACCAGAAATTTCAAGAGAAGACTCTTGGAATGTTTTCATTGCCGAAATTGTATTGTGTTTCACTCCAATTACGGCTACCACCAAACTTGGTTTTGCTTCTCGAACTATGTATTGTCGTGTTGTTTTTTCCGCCCTGAAACGTAACTATTTATCACCCTGCAAAATATTCTCGTCTACTTTTGATTGAAGAACCCAATATGTTGTGCAGTCATCCGCAAATAATCGTACTTGTGTAAATAAATTGCGTTTCAGGGCATTCACAAACGCGAAGAAACAGGTGAGTCCCAATGACACTTCCTTCAGGAATCCCTGAAATAACCTCTGATAAAGATGAAAACTGTTGTCCAAATCAATATTACCATTTCCCTTTAGAGAAAGCTCATCCGCCAAAACCGAATGCACTTATTTCTAAACCAGTTTATAGTGTGTGTGTGTGTGTGTGTGTGTGTGTGTGGGACAGCAAATGCTTTGGCAACATTTTTGTTACCACGGCATACACCTTCCCACCATCATCAACTGTATCTGATATATTCTGAAACCCAATACTATCTGATTCGGCGCCCAGCAAAGGTGGCTCAGGACATTAACTGATGTCGTTGCAGTGCCTCTGATCGGGAAGTTCGAATCCCGACAGTGGCAGGACTTTCCACACTAGCTAGATAGCTATAACTAGGTCGAATCCAGCTGTTGTCAGGAGAATTCTAGAGTTTTGCTGCTCTGATCGGTAGTTTTCTGTGGTTTCTCCGATCAAAACCCGGCGAATGCGAGAGCTGAAGACTAACAAACAGGCCATGGACCGCGCGCGAGCTATCCTTCCTCTTCCTTGTTCTAACCGCAGCCCTCTCTTACACTCATATGCAGTACATTACCACACTTGGCGGGAGACCAGTCGGGTGCTTAGAGCTTGCCCCGACCGGGATGGTGCCCCACTGGTGGGAGATATCTTGTAGGGGAAAAGCCCCACAAGCCGACGTAGGTCATCGCCGGATCTCGCCGTGCAGCGGAGGAAGATCACCGCCACCTCCTACGATATAACCGTGCACTACACTTACGGGACTAATGACATTTGCAGTTGACGCGCCCTGAATCACTAATCAATGAATCTGACTGGCAAGAAAAAACATTCCTGACGCCATTCTGTCCTTGAAACAGCCATTTCTAATGTAGATAGTTATTAAATTTCTATTGGCTTACATTAACTGATATTAGAATTACCGGTCTATCATTTTCTAAATCAGTTCTTTCGCAACTCTTAAACATTTGTTTAACGGTAAGTTTAAAGCTAAGTTCCAAGCTTTGAGGACGCTTGAATTGTTGAATGCCTCTCCTTTAAGTGGACATGACATCAGGTCCCCGCGATTTTCAATTTTTAAAAATTTGTATTCGTTTCTGCAATGTATTTATATTTATACTAACCTGATTTACTACTGTCGCTTTCGATATGTGTGTGATGAGATTTTGTTTTGGAAAGGGAACTGAAGTAGGCGTTAAAAGCGTTTGCTTTTCCCTGTCATCTATTAGTAACGTGTTATTGGTATTTCTAACAATAGAAATTTCTTTTTTATTTATTCATCATCTTCTTCTTCTTCTTCTTCTTCTGCAAACATATTTTTAACTCCTCGGCAAATTATTTTCTCCCCTTCATTAATATGGGTTAAAAACTACCCCTGAGCAAGTTTCATTTCCCGCTCTATTTCTTTCGGACAAATTCAAAAATAAATCGAATGAGTTTTTATTAAGATGTAAATTATGAAGTTATAGGATATTTCTGTTTTTCCTCTTTATAAGTCAAATTTTCACGTAATTCTATCTATGAGAGACCAAATAACAATTTCAATACTAAATGTGAGAAGTTTACTGAATGAAAGCAGATATACAGAGCTATAAGAATCCTTAAAGGAGGAAAGAACAGACACTCTTGGCTTGGACAAGGTGAGAAGGCAGGGATAAGCAATATTGGAAAATCCCTACGGAGAGATATTTTGTTATATAGGTGAAACGAAAGGAAGTTAAGGAGTAGGATTCATTATCTCAAGAAAAAAGGAAGCAACATTTAGAAGAAATTTTAGGAATAAATGAAAGAATATATTATAATAAACTCGCTTATTATCGCCTAACGCTGTGCTGCCAATACTATAAACTCGGCTACTCCCTCTAGTTTATACATTAATATGCCCTTTTACTAGCTAACCTTTCAAAATTCTAACAATTTATGCGGGCGTGAACTTGTGATGGCCCTCGTACAGGGACCGAAACGTGGTACTCGTGCAACGCGCGCGTGGATCAGCATCTAACTACCTTAATCACAATACATTCTTTAATGGTTATTGATGAACCCGAATGCATTCATCTCAATTTATTTACTACTTTTATGGACTGTTTCTTTTCCTCTGATGTTTCAAAATGACAAACATATGTACAATGATAGTGCCCTCTGACGGCACACAAAACAAAACAGCAAACAAACAATACCCTTAATATTAAAACACAAAAAAAAGAACAAAATAATGACCATTCACACTGAAAATTACATAGTACAAAATTACATACGAAAATACATTCATCCACACCGAATGCGCATTCTGTCGTTTCATATCGTTGACCCTCTTATTCTATAATGAATTCACAGGACTTCGACAGATGCCTTTGAAGTTGCCAGATAATAAAAAAATCCATGCATCACTTCCCTGATACCGGATGAATACTGCAACATGTGGCCATATCACGCGACGCCGTCGGCAATGGTACTGTCCCAGCTTCCACCAGTTCCCAGGACCATATATACCACGAACTCACATGGTTAAGAAAATCACTACGAAACGTTTTGCAATGAAACGCAAAGTTTTCACTACATTTAAAGTTCCCGCGGCGAAGAGAGACTGTTTCGTTACGCGAACCAAAATAAAATAATCTATTTGTATTATCTTTTACTGTCCGGAGCACGCTAAACTTTAAGTTGTAAACACTGCGACAAAATGTCATCGACCATCGTTCAAAAGTGCCACCGCGTAAAATTAATGTTCGCGTCGCTTTTACCCGTAAATTATTCGCCCTTACTTGCGAATTCATTCACCTGTTTGTTACAACCTTTTCGTCCGCATCAAAATATCTAAAATGTTTTCAAATTCCACTTCCGAACAATAATTTTTAAAATGTTACATTACGCTAACACGGAGCTAGCGTCTTCACCAAAGAACACTAAAGGATAGAAGTGTACCCTCAATGTTAAATGACGGAAACGAAAGTCGCTTGCAGCGCTCCAAGTGGCCTGGCAAAGAACTTCATAAACCGCCCGCCTTCCGAAGCTATCCTAGCACAGCGTATGAAAATTAATTTAACTCATACTCATCGTGAAAGTTACTTCATATTAAGACGCTATATTCTACTGTAATTGTTCTAAAATTTAATAGATTATCAATTTTCGTATTGTACTTGAGTAAGATCATAACTGAGAGAAGTCATCTAATAATATGGTAATGGAGGAAACTAAAGAATAAAAATGAATAAACAAAGAAATACATAAACAAATCAATCATTCCTTTATTTTACAATTTATATTAAGCAATATTCAAGGCAAACTACAACATTTTAAATTTTTTCACTGTCTTTTCAGGACCTTTTGTAAATTTTCTTTTATTTTGTATTTTCTGTTGTTCATCTATTACATATTTGTATATTAAAAAACGTACACAATTTTTTAAAATAAGTTCTTCTGATAAGTGTACTTTACAAAACATATCATCAGGCGATTTGAAGTTAGAGCAAAACTTTTTCTCCAAATTATTTAAATGACCATTTTTTTCTAAAAAGGTATACAAATGTTCATGAACATCCTTTAAAAACATCATTACATTATCACTAGCATAAACCAAATGTGAATTCATGACGTCATTTTCTTTAAAACTGGTAAACAAATGATCTTCTACAATATTACATGATAATACATTGGTTTTGCACTCCTCACAATCACTGTCAGCTCTTACTACTAATTTTCTCAAAACATAACCAGCTACATAGGCCAAAGCTTGTTTGTCATGAAAAACATCATCAAAAATATTATCTGATAAGCAAGAGTACACATTAATAGAATCATCATCATCATCATCCTCTACATTTTCTGTTTCCAATACACTGGTACACTGTAAAAATTGTTTCAAATTATTTATGGGAGTGCAATTATCATTTTCACAATTACCTAACGAACTGGCTGGTAAAGACATATTATTAACAATAACAGTTTTTAATGCAGCTTTAAACTGAAAACATGTTGGATTAGTATTTGTTAAGCCATGTTGCCTCACACAACAAAAAATGTTCTCTACTGGGTCTTGGTTGAAAGCTCTAGTGTTCAAAAATTTAAACCCCACATTCTTTAACATATTCCATATAAATATCATTGACCTAATTGTTGTCTGCCAGCCAGTGATCAAACTGTACATGCTAGTTTTATCCTTTCCTGTACAATTTACACCATCCGGAACCTTGATAATACTTTTCCACGTCTGAAGAAGCTCGTGAGGTTGTTTTGGAAATTTGTAAAAGTGTGGATTTACATCAGTGGAATCCACATAGTAGCCTCTGCAACACCCAGGAAACTTGCAGGAATATTTCAATCTCCGTCTGCTTGATTTGTTCTGAAAACAAAGTTTAAAAAGCCAAGTTATTAAAAATCTATCACACAAAAATATTCCTACGCAAATTGCAAGCGAAAGTCCCACATTTCATATCAGTATTTACCGAACGTACAATAACGATTCAATGAAAACATGTTTGCGCATAAACAAAATAAGAAATGTTGTCCTTATAGTGTTATATGAATATTGTAGGGTACAAATTTCATACAGTTAATCGTGAATGAAACATTAAATGCTCACCTCTATATTGCAAAACAGCCTTGTATTCCACCAAGACCAGCAAATCGAAGTGAAGAAAACTCGTAACTGTTGCGAGTGCGACCGCTAAAACAAAATAACTTGTGCGAAAAGACACAAGCCACACATAAAACGCGAAACACACAAGCCACACAGATGAATGCACAGAACATTAAAGGACAGTATGAACGTAACCAACGGCAATAAGGTTCACTCGTCCGCCATGTGGAAATCGCGTGCATGCTGGATATGACGTACAAAAACAAGCGAAAACCACTAGCCAATCATTGCTTGATATTCCTTCAACTAGCGCTCCAAGTGGCCTGGCAGTGTGTTGCCAATTTCCCAATCTCATCTTCACCCCTATGGTCTTCACCAACCACACAACACTGCACTTTTTTCTCGTCTGTCGAGTATTGTTGTCTACTATCCTATATAGATTTTTTCTTGAACAAGCGCCGATCGCTCGCCCGTGACCACAAACAAGATTACAGAATGTTTCTTAATTTTTCGGTTTTAAACGTTCTTAGGCCTTGTCACCGGTTCTCAATACTGTCTATAATTTCTCTGATAATTACTGCACTATCTATTTTTCCTTTCATTGTCTTATTTCATTAAATACAACCATTTTTTAGTTCGATATTGCGTCGTGACGTCACTACAATGCGTCTCTTGTTTTAATATGTATTTTAAATATACTTTTCTACATTTAATTTTAATTAGCTTTCTAGATGTTTCCCAAAATCGTGATTAGTCTTGAAAACGTTCATAAATTTCGCCTTGTTGTTCTATAAATTTCCAGCCCGATCTCTTCAAGCGTTTTCGTAATATTTATTAGAAACTATATTCTTCCTCAACTTTACCCTTACAACAATGGTCTCTATGTTCACGCTTTTTAACTTGAAATGTACGATTACGATTATCTTCGAAATTTTGTGAACCCATTGCCCGATTTTTCTGATTGTTATTTCTAACAATTCTAAATAGTATGCTTTATTGAATGTTTATGTTAAATTTGACTTTCTTCCGCGCATTCGGTTAATTTAGAAAAAATGTTTGCGCGTGGAGCTGCCGTCTTCTGTCTTTTTGAATATAAATCTTAACGTTTTATTGGAAGGTCTTTATTCTCTGGAACACTAAATTACTGAAATGATCGCAAATCATTACAATATGTAGTAAAATTCCACTTTAATAAACCACACATGACGGAGATTTAGGCGAATGCACCGACTTCCACTTCCACAGTCGAGGAGATGAAGAATTTTATGAGAAACTCGAAGAAACTTTAACGCATCATAGATCCAATATCAACTTCGTTGTGGGAGATTTTAATGCGAAAATTGAGAAAACGACCATAAATGAAGAAGGAATTGGCCCGTACGGAATATGAGAAAAGAACAACAGAGGTAGTCGCTTACTACAATTTGCCCAAGAACAAAATCTGGTCGTAAGCAATACATTCTTTAAGAAACCCTTCAAAAAGAATTGAATTTGGCTCGCCCCAAATGGAAGAGGTCAGAATTGAAGATAGAGATTATTACGTCAGGCAAATCTGTTGTACAAAATTCACTCTTTAAAAAAAGTCATGTACAATTTTTTGGGAAAAAAACGAGTGGTTTTTGAGTAATATTTCCTAGAATTGTTTTGAAATATATACAGGTTTCACACGAACTACAGGCTACGAGAAAAAATGAATGAATTATATGAAAAATAATTAATTTAAATTTAATTATAATTTACTATTGAAAATACCAATATTTTACATTCTGGCATTTTTACTTTTTTCTCAATTTGTATTCCGAATGTATTGATTTCTTTGCAAGTAATCCACAAAGCTTATTAGAAATTCTGCAACAATGCCGCATCGGTATCTGAGAAGCTAATTATTGTCGCACGTCGAGATGGTGACTGTGTTACGATATATGTGTTTTATTTAGTCGATCTGGTGTTTCCAAATAAACCTTTCAAAATTGATTCGAAACCTATTTGATAATTCAAATTTTTTGTCTCCGCTTTTTCTCGTGCCTTAAGAGAACCAGTGCTCAGAATAGCATGATTTGTACAGCTAACTCCTAGGCCGAGAGCCAGTACTTCCGTTTTCGATGAATTTCGCAGCAGTTTTTTAAAAATTATTCCTTCAAATACCCAGTGACTTATGTTATATACCATTTAATATCATCTGATCCCTTAAAAAATTTACTGGGTATTGAATGAAAGAAAAAGGTAACAATAACCTAAAGGAAACTATGCCCACGACAGTTTTTCTACAAGCGCCTGTACTAATTTAAACTTCTTTTATTAAAAATTTAGACCTGTAAGGGCTAAATTGTTTCTTATCGTCTTGAAGAACAGAGATTTTACTTTCTTTTAAACTAGTTTTGGGGGGTACTTCATCGTGGTCGATCTAACAAATAAACTATCTTAAATTTTATTTTCTTGCCCTTTGAAGCGATGTCAATAGATAGTAATAAATTAACTTAACATTAGAACAACCGACTTCGTCATTTTGACGGCTACAACGTATTCAAATAATGTTATCTTTATTAAAATGAACGGTCGATCATTGTGATTACTTGACTTTAAATTCATTTAGACAGTGTAAGTGAAAATTTCGAAATTACGACGACAGGCAACTCACAAGTGAGCAGCCGGAATTTTCGTAATAATTTTGATGTCACTTGCATGTATTCTAACTACTATATTGATATTAGTAGCCAAGCGAAAGAATATAGTTTTCACAACACGGCGTTGGTAACAGTGCGTTATTCTCTTCTTGGTAGAATTGGATGTTTTGAAATAATAGCTGAGGTGTCAGTACCGCCGAAAATGCAATATTGCAAAATTACGTAGCTGTTTCTAATAACGCGAGAAAGCGTGTGCTGTTGTAACACTACTAGTTAAAATGGTCTCGACGGCACGAGTTAGTTGACGTGATTACGATAATCCTGTTAAATATCATGCATAGTAAATCAAATACATGAAATTGACATTGGCAATAATGTTTAAATTAAAATAATATTTTTTATAAAAAATATTTTATTTTTAAAATAAGTATAGTAACTAAATGAGTAACTATAAACCTTTTCAAGCAAAATATGGAGAATAATTAGTATTTTGATGCAATATGATACTTATTAAGAATACTGACAAAAATGCAAGATGTGTATAATAAAATCATATATAAATAATTGAAAATTGGCTGTTTCTTGCACATGCCAAGTGATCATACCTTTTGACAGCAGGGATATATATATATATATATATATATATATATATATATATATATATATATATATATTGATGGCCAATGAAACATTCGTAAGATAAGAGCAGCAACTGAATCTTGCCACTGGCTCCCGAGAAAAAACCGAGGAAACCCGCGACAGGGATATTTTTTCCGTTGGGAGAGGAGGCCTCTCTCAAAAATTTCTTGAGGAGAGTAGTTGAGACCGCTCTGTCTGTTAAATTTTGTCGAAGGAGTAGTCGATCCGTGCGAAGGGTTTTATGGTGAGCTATCCATCGTTTCACGAACTAGTCTTTTCGGCCATTTAGGTGAGAGGAAATAATCCTGAATGGGCCTTTAAGCTCACGAGAGCACAATCCACCGCTAGCATTTCCCAATACACTTCAATAACTGCGACAAAAATTCAAGAACACGCAGTTTCCGATCGACGCCCTTTGAAGAAAAAGGCCAGTCAGAAGAAACGAGGTGCGAGCGTTTGCAGCCGAGAAGTGGCGCGCTCAGCGTTGGATCCAGCCGACCGCCACCGCATTTGGTTGTTTGGGTGGAAGGTTCCGCAGCCGAAGTCGCGACTGTCTACGGAAGGGTCACAACAGCCAGCGAGTCGGAGCCGCGGCCGCGCCAGTCGGCGACCGGTAGCGGTAGCTCATTGCATCAAGTGATGTCACTGCAGGGCTTCTAACCGGGAGGTCCTAGGTTCCCACTCCCCACGGCGGCAGGGTTTTCGACACTAGCTTTTCAGCTAGGTCGAATTCAGTCACTGCCTGGAGGAGAATTCTAGCGGCCGGCTGCTCTGATCGGTAGTTTTCCGTGGTTTCTCCGATCAACACCAGGCGAATGCCGGAGCAGTACCCTACCAAACGGGCCACGGACCGCGCGCGATCTATCCTTCCTCTTCTTTGTTCTATCCTCTCCCCTTACACACACACACACACACACACACACACTTACACTAACATGCACTACACTACTACATATTCTGGGAGACCGGTTGGGAGCTTAGAGCTTGTCCCGGCTGGGGCGGTGCCCCGCTGGTGGGAGAGTCCTGGTTAGGGGGAAAGCCCACTAGCCGACGGTAGGTCGGCGCCGGATCTCACCATCCAGCAGGGGAAGATCACCGCCATCTCCCCCAAAAAACATACACTACACTAACGGGACTAATGACCGAAGCAGTTGACGCGCCCGGAAACACGAAAAAATCAATCAACCGAGTCGGCGCGTACTTGCCGCCCGCCCGCTTCGGGGTCCCGCGGTAGATACGCCCAGGCTGCCCCGCAGAGTACATTCACCCCTTCCGTGTTGCAGAAGCTTGAATACCCGTGTGAACAAAGACAGGGATGTGTAAAATCTTCCATAATCAAATGGCTACTATCCAAATTGGGTCAAAAATCAAAGAATCGATTTAGTTGAATGATCAATGAAATTGAATTTAGTGAGAAACAAAAGAAAAACTTTGGATTTGTAATGGAATCTTAAAGAATATTGCCTGCAATACTTGAGTGCATGATACTGCCGACATTATGGAGTGAAGTATTGAACCTTAATGTTCATTGTAAATTACCATGAGCTCATGAAATAGTTATTTGTGTAAATTTAATTTAGTTGAAATCAGGTAGAGGTATTATTGGCATTCGTTCAGTTTATCTGTGCATGTGTTTCCTTATGGTTAAAGAATATATTATTTTGTGCCACAGATCCACAATCTTTTTCTTTGTGCAAACTCGCCTGTGTTGTGATGTACCAAAATGACGAACCATTTTTGTTATGGAAATGTCATTTTATATGACATAGAATATAGGGATGTCAATAGACGATCGCGAGGGCTATGTGACAAATAAACAACCGACGTTAAGGATCATTTTCGTTGGGTTGAAATGACAGAGCAGAGGCGGAATAAGCATTGTTTTGAGAGACAAGAGAAAAAGATATAAAATTCGGATGATTCCGAGATTTTGGAAGAACATTCATTCGCTATAGCAACGCGGTGATGAGTGGGTAGGCTCTTCATATATTTTGCTAGATCGAGGAAAGACTGTAATTGACAGTTATATAAAATTAATTATCGTTTCTTATATTAGGATAGAGCGTTCTTGTAGGAAGTAAATACGTGTCTAGGCGTCCACCCGAGACGCAAGTGAGGGAAGTCACGGATTATAATAGTATCGCCGGGAGAATTTGGAACCAGATCACGGACATTAGGCGAGGACTTTATCCAGAAGCAAGATTCTGCTGCGTCGACGGAGAAGGTTATACGGGGCGCCATCGAACGAAGAAGTGAAGAGCGCGCGAAGACCCACGAATGAATAACAAGGTTTTATAACTATTGTAATATAGAGAAAACTGGTCATGACCAAAGATCAATTCATTTTGATTATCAATATAATAAATTATAATTTGTTAAGTTGAAAAAGCTGATTATCATTGTTCGTTATGTGCAATCCAACATTTTAATAAGATTTTCAGATTCCTCGCCACTCCGTATGGATAACAGATTGAATAATTGGTTGCAGAGTAAATAGCAACAATTATGAACTTCTAACCCCAATTAACTGAGCTAGCGCAACATAATTTTGGAATGAGAGATATTTAAATTACGTAGGAATCATTAGGTTTCAAGTGTAACCTTTTCCTGGCGCCCAAATCGCATTTATCAGTAATAATTATGTTTCAAAATGTCGCTTCAAGTGGGACTTGTTTTTAAATAGAAAGACGGGGCTTGTTTCAAATTGGCACCAGTCAACAACGTCGGGCATGTTTCAGTATGCTCTCTAACGTGTAGTCTTGGTATTAGTCTACAAAGGACAATTGAATTAAATCAACTCGACAGATCTGGCGGCGGATCGGCAGTGAAGTGTCGGACATTTATATTTGCATCAATATACTATCCCTATAGGTCAGTAACAGTCACCGTGACCCTCTTGTCACTGGAGTCTATATTAGTAAACTAATTATCCCTTCAATTGTTCCTCTTTGTCTTCATATGGATAACCTTAACCCTAAATTAGAAAGGTGACGACGCAACTGATGTCGAACGCATCCCGTTTCTGAAACTCTACGTACCTTCATTGTGTGACTAGCCAATGAAATACTCGTGCGCATGCTTATTTTCGGTGTATGCCAACATGCGTCGTCCAGTTGACTACGTCTTTGTAATTACGTAACTTTTTGGCGCTATTTTGCCTAATATTATGAATTATGAATACGAAAATGAATAATGAATACCTCGCCTTGTAGCATTTAATTTTTGTTCTGAACATTTAGCAATCATAATGGGACGACGGCGATCATGACAAAAATCGCACGACGAGGTACGACTGCGGACGCTTCTCCAAAGCCGTGTGTGGACAGCACCAAACTAGCGTATGCTGTGAGAGTCAACTTATTTAGGTGTATCTATAAAAACCTTTAAAAGGTATTTTGTAACTCCATATCATACGTGTTCAATACATTAAATTTAGTGTTTCATTGTAAAAATTAGTTTTTCTTTATTTTTACCTTAAGTAGTCTGTCAGACTACGCCTTTGTAATAACGCTTGGCACAGATCGCCTTTCTAATGTAGGGTTAAGTTGAAGGTGCTGCGATGGTAAACGTATTAGATATTTATTACTATTCATATATTTTATTCTTGGTATCTTGGCGCCCTATTCTACCACAATAACTCTGTTAAATAGAGCGTAATGTCTTCTTTGATGAAGCTTGAATTTTCATCTTCTGTTCATTTCAATCGATTTGCAAAACTGTACCTTCTTCGAGGTTTCGTGATGGATCGAAGATGAGCAATACACGCTCATAAGGAAAGAATATCACACAAACATCACAAACTGATGTTTCTTACCTTTTATTCAATGGTGATGTTAAAATTCTTCTGAAAAATGCAAACATTAATATTGTAACCTACCGGGGTTCTTTGGCTGCGGGATTACTTGTTCCATAAAACACATAAATAAATTTCCCAACAAAGTTAATTAAAAACTAAAATAATGATGATGGGCATGCGAATGAATGATTTTAGAAGAATTATTATAAGTTTTGAGAGAGTTATTGCGGCTTATTATCCTAGTTGAAGGTATTACAAGCAAAATAAAATTAATTTGCTGATGCAATGGCATGCCGTAGTTGTCGCATCTACGCTCCCAGCTTTCTTCATCATAGTCTTTCCGCATCTCGGCGGGGAAAAGGAGCTGACGTAGACCCGATAGTGGATCATTCACGAAATTATTACTTTTGTTGTTGTGTGATTTCTAGCTAGGTCGAATTCAGTCGCTGTCTGGAGGAGAATTCTAGCGGCCGGCTGCTCTGATCGGTAGTTTTCCGTGTTTTTTCCGATCAACGCCAGGCGAATTCCGGAGCAGTAACCTAACAAACGGACCACGGACCGCCCGCGATCTGTCCTTCCTCTTCCTTGTCCTATCATCTCCCCTTACACACACACACACTAACATGCACTACACTACCACATATTCCGGGAGACTGGTCGGGAGCTTAGAGCTTCTCCCGGCTGGGGCGGTGCCCCACTGGTGGGAGAGTCCCACTAGGGGGAAACCCGCTAGCCGACGGTAGGTCGGCGCCGGATCTCGCCATCCAGCCGGGGAAGATCACCACCATCTCCCGAAAAAAACATGCACTACACTAACGGGACTAATGACCAAAGCAGTTGACGCGCCCGCAAATACGAAAAAATCAATCAATCAATTGTTGTGTGATGAGTTCTCTCCTGGCCGGCTGGGCGCCGGCGTACCTTCGGCGCAGCGGGCGACGGTGGGAGGCGAGCACACTTTTGCCGTCGTTTCCTCGTTCACCCAGGCCGGACGCCGGACGACAGCGCACGACCATAGGACCCACTGTGGTGTCGGCGATGTCACGGTAACGTGGCGATGAGCTTAATTCGATTCCCGAATCAGGCCAGAACGCAGTGGAAGTGCCGGTCGGAGCACATGTTCCAGTGAACTCAAGGCATGGAAATCCAAGCACAAGTGACGAAGTTAAACAATATAACAGCATCTGTGAGGTCTCAGTGATCACACGTGGGAGTTCTAGATACAAGTCACTGAGAGTGTATCTTCGAAGCCCAAAGTCTATTGTAGAAGTTCATCTACAGAACGTAAAGTCTTGAATTTTGAAGTCACGTTCGAGACAAGTCAGAAGTATGAACTCGGAGTAAAAGTCTCGATAAAAGCTCGAATGGAAGTGATAATTGCGAAGTGCCAAGTTCAAAGTTCTAGCTGGAGCCTCACACGTGAGGAAATGAAGACTTTGATCCCATATTCTGATCCGAGTGTCTCACCCTGATTGCTTAGAATCAGCTATCGGGAGCGGTGGCGGGGCGACACTCGAATCAATCGTGTGCTAGCTCATGTTGCACAAAAGAATATTGCCGTTGCATTTTCGGTGCAAACATTACTGCACAACCCCATACATGAGGGGGGATTACGCCCCGACCTCGCGGTCGGTGGAGTGCAGTGCAACTGCGGCGTCAATTTTTGAAATTATTCTTTGGCAAAAACCGCTTGCCCGACACGCATGTGTGCGTTGCTAATTGATGGAGTCTCCATTACAAATAGAGGAGTATTTCAGAGCATCATGTACGTGCGAAGTGGAAGGAGTACTGAGCCATGTTTCGCCCTGCTTTCCCACTCACGAAGGCCGGCTGCGTCGCGGCGTTTTTGGAATGTTTCGTGCGGATCCACCTCAAAAAACCAGGGCGGCTGTCTTTTGAATCTATTTCGCGGCGCCCCGATGCGGCGTGGGCACCTACCCGGCACCGCGGGCCTCGGTTGCAAAAACCAGACCGTTGCATGCAGTGGGTCGCTGCGGGGGTCATAAACTATACGCCCGCGCTGTTGGCGAGTTAAGGTTTGATTTGGTTTGGTTTTTTCGTGTTTCCGGGCGCGTCAACTGCTTTGGTCATTAGTACCGTTGATGTAGTGCATGTTTTTTTTCGGGAGATGGCGGTAGTCTTCCCCCACTGGATGGCGAGATCCGGCACCGACCTATCGTCGGCAAGTGGGGTTTCCCCCTAACCAGGACTCTCCCACCAGCGGGGCACCGCCCCAGCCGGGACAAGCTCTAAGCTCCCGGCCTGTCTCCCGGAATATGTGGTAGTGTAGTGCATGTTAGTGTAAGTGTGTGTAAGGGGGAGAGAATAGGACAAGGAAGACGAAGAAAAAGATCGCGCGCGGTCCGTGGCCCATTTAGTAGGGTACTGCTCCGGCATTCGCCTGGTGTTGATCGGAAAACCACCGATCAGAGCAGCGGGCCGCTAGAATTCTCCTCCAGGCAGCGACTGAATTCGACCTAGCTGAAAAGCTAGTGTCGAAAATCCTGTCGCCGTCAGGACTCGAACCTAGGACCTTCCGGTCAGAGGCGCTGCAGTTGATGCACTGAGCTTCCGCTCCCGGTGTGGCGGTATAAAAAATAGATTTGTGTAATTTTGGAAAAAAACAAAATGATACACCAAACTAAACTTAACATCATATTAAACAGTACAATGTGTACTATCTATTGGAAACATGTGAAGAAAAAGTTTGGAGCCATTTTTGAGAAAACGGCGATTAAGTTTTTCTGAAAATGCGAAATTTTGAGCTCATTTTCACAGACAACTGTTGTGTTTTTGAAAAACTTTATTTGACATTACTTAAAGCACATGTTCTCATAAATATAATATTGTGGAGAAATCACCTCAAAAGTATTATGGACGTGAGAGACAAGTAAAAATAAATACATTTTTGTAATTTTTGAAAAAACAAAAGAATACTGCAAAATGGCGTTTATGACATCGCATTTTGGTACTCACCGTACCAAAATTTTGAAGAAAAACATTTGGAGCTATTATCGAGAAAATCTTGTTTTTGTAACTTTTTAAAATTGCAAATATTACAAGCACTATGGCACGATAACTACTAAAATTTCCAAAAACGTCTACATGACCTAAATGAACGAACTATTTATGGACAACAAATTTTATTTGAAGGAATAGTCTCCATCTTCCATATTGTAGTTGTAAGTAGTTTCCCCAAAAAATTCATACATTTACAATTTCCCAAAAAATCAGTTAATCCAAAAAATAGGACCTACGCCACCGTTGTAAGTGTATTTAACTCTATTCTAACAAGAAATTTAAAGTACAAAAATTGGAACCGTTTTTTGGAAAATTTTGAAAATGTTCCTAGGGCTTCTATAAAGACCCCCCCCCCCCGCAAAAATTAATGAATGTTTTTCAATATCGCAGAGCTTGAGCTCACGCAAAAACGACAGGGGTTCTTCAGTTTGGAAAAATTCCTACGCATGTTTTAAGCGCTAGGTTTGTTCTCACACACCAGACGGACGGGCGGACAGACAGACGGACGGACGATTTGCTTTCAATTGGTTTTTTGGCATCAAGGATACACAAAACAGGGATTCTGGCTACACCACGCGTTGGAAGATGTTTTATACACGTTCATATATACGTACGTATACGAGAAAGTATACGAGAAAATTCAAAATTTAAGTAGTATATGTCTTAGTGTAGGGATCACAGAATTTTGAAAATGTGCACACAATTCACTTTTCCCCATAGCCCGTCATACGCAGTTTTTAACTGTTTTTTTGACGTAAATAAATAAATAAATAAATAAATAAATAAATAAATAAATAAATAAATAAATAAATAAATAAATAAATAAATAAATAAATAAATAAAAGTAAAAGTGTGTTTTCTGGGAGGAGGGATTCGGGCCACGATTCAGGTCATTCAATGCTGCGAATTTCTAATCTGCTTTTGTGGCATAATATGAATCTTGAAAACTCTATTCTTTAAATTAAATCTAATTTTTCTACTGAACATATTGTTGTAAAAAACATTTTATCGATATTTTCAACACAAGTTCCTGTTCCAATTATCCTTCGATATTTCGCTCCTGTTACAATTATCCAAAGCAGTAAACTTTGATTTTTTGAAGGAAATTGATTCAGGAATCAGTAAGTGCGGTGTTTTAAGCATTTCCATGACACCTTCCCGAGAACGTGTATGTCAACTACGGTAGATTAGAAACTACCTTCATTAAACTAGTATACATCGTTTCTGCGAACTCAGTTATTAGTCGCCAATGTTTTCTGGAGTCCTCGATTTGCCCGTTGCGCGAGGAGTGGGGAATTTGTATTGACAAGGACTTTTATATCAAATTTGTAGTTCGTTTTTCGATGCAAAATAGTTTCTATTACATGGGAGCGAACATTGCTGGTTATCAGATTTTGTCCACAATGCTCGTTGTTATTATTTATTTTGAAATCAACTGATGTTGATAAAGGAGTGGGGGTAGTTATTTCGGAGCACAAGAAAACGTGCGCGTATAATAATGTAATCGTTTTAAACATTACTACTACGAGGAAGCCTTTTCTAGTATGATATACCACCGCTAGTTGCGGACAATAAAAGAGAGTAAATGAGATTGCATGGGTGTTTTACGGGATTTCTAAGTACACCAGGGCTTGAGTTTATCTGAAAAACGGTGGTTAAATTATTCACGTGTTTTCTAAAATAGAGCCAGTTTACTATGCGTATTTTACACGCTGGTATTATAGAAAATTAGCCAATAACTTTTGTGATATTTTGAACGCTCATTGTAAACAAACTTCTCAGCCTAACAATACCATGCACTACATGATGCGTCCAGATATGTTAGTAAACAGTTTGAAATATTCTCCCTTTAATAAATGTTATGGAAAGAATTGGACACAGATGAAAACAGTGACGTGCATCAACATTTCAGAGTTAGCAAATGAAATCTTATAGAGAAATACTGAGAATGAGGTTAGGGATGCAGGAGTGTGAGAGCAAGAGAGAACGAAACGAAAAAGAGAGTTTCGAGAATCTGAAATACTGAGAAGGCAGGCAACTTATTTCAAAATACACAGTATTAATTTGAATAAAATAAATATTTTAAATAATATAGTATTTTAGATGCAGAAAATGAGCTTCAAAATTAAAATATATTGTAAATGGGTACCGAGAACTGTGTAAATAGCAACAGCGAAAATAAAAATGCTTGCTATATTTTATGAGGAAATATCATTATTTTTTAGTGTTTTGTCATAAGCTACCCATTACAGTGGTATCAAAATAACATCATCGATTTATTCGTTAATAATGATCTTATAAATTCACTTTTATGCATTCTCTTTGGAAAATAACAAGAGCCCATTACATTTCAAAGGTGAATAAAATTCCAGAAACGTAGCTTAACTCATCTGGTGAATGTTCAACTATTAGAGAAAAATCATATTAATACAAAAAATCGTCCATAAAATTAAAGATGTTGCTTGCTGCAAAAACATTATTATTTCCTCTATTGCTAATCTACAAAGTGCATGTTCTTCTTTAGCCTGTTTGTTTGTACGAAAGAAGTTAAGTATGAATTTCCAACAACCATTGGTCTTGGGAGATATTTAAATTTGCTTTCAACGCCATTTATTCCAGAAACATATTGTGAATAGCTAGCATTCGTGACGCATTTAACGATGTATTGTCGACCTTTCCACCAGATATTGCGCAAACCATGGATATACACCTCCGGAACTTCATAAACGACCGCCATTGAATTTATCAAAGAACGAAGTATGTACTTTTTACACGCCAAGTGCACCAAAATTGCTCGAATGATGCATGCTTCATTATTCGTCTGTTTAGCTGGATGTGGCCTCGCCCGCCTGCGTTTTCAGAACGAATTCGGTTATAAACTTCACTCCGGGTGACTATGTTTCATGTTTTCTCATACGCACCGCCACAAAAGCATTGTTTCTGGCGCTTAAGGTAATCACATTTATTACTTTCTTTTTTGCTAGGCGGGAGGTACTTACGGCGGTGATGCGTCACGATGCTTTTGAAGGGAAAGCTTCTTGGAGCGCTTCGCACCATGAGATGGCGCTGCGCCGTCACCGCGGGCATCGTCACGACTGCGACTGCGACGGTGACGATGGTGACGATGGTGACGAGCGGGGCGAACGGCATGGCTCAGCGGCGCCGCGCCAACCCAGCGACACCTGGCGGGTGATAAACTCTGAGAGGCAGTTGGCGTCTCGGCGGCACAGCCGCTGGCTGCCCCCGCCGCAGCTCCCCCACCCGTCCCCTCCCCCTGCTAGCGCTCCGCCTCCCCCTCCCGGACACCACGACAGCGCCCAGGCTTGCCAACCGACAGGCGCGCCTTTAAACGAGAATTACTGCACATGACATGGCAACTTTTCTTTCTTTCTTTTCACGACAATGCGGATCAGAGAAGAAAGGCTTCAGCGGAATTGTAATTTCAAAATTTCTAACCTTCCCACGTCATAGTACAATTACAATATTTCAGATATTTTTTTTTCTAAATTTTTCCTTACAAAGTACAATTATTTACGAGTACAATCTATTTCTCAACATTAGATCATTAAACCAGGTAAAATACGGTATTTCAAAATATTAGGATTTTTTTTGCATAATTACTCTAATTAATGTTATACTCTAAGTTCCGTTCATTTTCCTTTTTTCAATATCTTCCCACATTTGGTGTGGAAAATATGAGGTTTCTTTCTTACAGCAGTCCTGTTTTTAATTTTATATATTTCAATCTCTTATCGAACACATTGTTCAAAATAGTATTTTCAATATTTTTTAATAATATTCAGTGATATCTTTTCAGTTTTTGAAGTGATGACACAAACATTACCAGGAGAGAAGATACAATATATTGTAATATTGTGTAACAGAAGTAAATAATTCGATAAATTGTAAGCTGAAATAGGAACCTTGGTTTTCCGCGTTTAATCGGGTAATAAATTCAAAGGGTATAGCCGAATAAGGCGGGGAAAATGCCCCCGAAATAAATCAATGATCGCGATGCTCATATGAAAGAGATTACAAAATGTATATTTACAAAAATCATCCTCCTAGGGTAATGTGTTTCCCTAGGACGAAAAACATGTTTTCCATATTTTATTTTTCTCTGCTTCTAATGCGTGTATCAGGCTGAAAAAATTGAAAGATGGGGAAAATAGTTGAATTTCAAGGAATAATTGTCAACGAATTCTGACGACAAATTTATAAGAAAAAATAAATAAATTTTTGAAATTCATTTTCGACGTGATAACGGAGTACTAACTCAATTTTTCCCCTCAAATGGGCCTTATAACATTCTATAACATATAGTTTTCCTCAGATTTTAAAACAATGTGAATGGCAGTAAAAATATTGAAACCAATTTTTTCAGTTTAAAAATTTGAAATTTGAACCTAAATGTGATTGGAAAAAAAACTGATAATTAAACAGAGATTTAAACACGATGTATGAACTCAAAATCTTATAGGTGTTACATCGGTTATGTATCAAAGTCAATCAGAATATCTATGGTGGAAAGAAATAGGTGGTACATCCGACTTCAGCCAATGAACTTCAGGCACCAGTATGCGTCATAATGTTCGCGTGAATTTAAATGCCAAAATCATCACAGTTACAAGTCATTGAAACAGAAACAGATAAGCACTGTCTTTTTAAATATCACATCTTTTGTTGCAATTACCCTTTCATTGTGTTATTTTTGGTCGGTCACCGTTAAAAATTGTCCATTTGTGCCACTTAAAAAATGGCGGCCGACATCTGGTCTCGCCTTTCAAACGAAGTGGTCTCATGGTTTGTGCCGGAACCTGGTACTGCACAGAACAAGCAAAAATCGGTGCACCGGAGGAGCCCTTCCATCTCCTTCCACTATGAGAATAGAGGGAGGGAAACATTATTGTCAACGTTCGAACCGAAGTGACACCCTAGCATACTACTCTCACATAGCTGCGATCATTTAAACACACATTTGGCACACGCTTGTTACTTGTCAAAAATTGTTAAACAGGTATTTTTAAACAGAAATGTTGAAAAAACATAAATTTCGAATAGACTGTTTATTAACAAAAGCGTGATCCCAGTTATTGAAGAAAGTGACAATGATTAATTGTCAATGATAAATCTACAACTAAGTAAGTTGATTTATATTATAAACATAAATGATTAATACACCTAAAACCGAGTAATTTGATTTATATTAGAAACAATAGATAAATCTAAAAACAAAAGGGGTTTGATGATTTTATTTCTATATTTTAAATACTTTCCAAATAAAACAAACATTTATCAGCAAGAAGTTGCAAATCATCCTGGTTAGCGAGGCCTTTCAATAATTTTAATATAAATTGTTTAAACATTTGTGAAACAAGTTTCTCCAATCACATTTTGGCGCGAGGGGAAAAAAGGGGGAAAATTGAGACAGCACTCCAATGTTATCACGTCGAAAATGAATTTCAAAACGTTATTTATTTTTTTCTATATGAATTTGGCATCAAATTTGTTCACAAAAATACCTTCAAATTCAACTATTTTTCCCCGTCTCCATTTTTCAGCCTGATACACGCAATAGAAGCCGAGAAAAAATAAAACATGCACAACACGTTTCTCATTGCATCTCCGCAACAGATTGCCCTGGGAGGCTGATTTTTTGTGAATCTTCGTGATTTCATATTCGCTTTCATAAGAGCATTGCGATTGTCGATTTAGTTTGGGGGCACTTTTCACCGCGTTATTCGGCTATTCCAGTTACTGCCACTTGCGTAAGTAATTCTGTTTTCATTCTTGAGTGTCAACTTGTAAAAAGCCATTCTCACACTTTAGCTTCAGAAATATGTATGGTTAGTAGGAGATTATACTTGTAATAAACCACATTTTATATATAAAATAAGAGTGAAGAAGTAGAGCGACGATCCCAAAATTGATGAATTTTAGTTTTTTTTGCCCAAACATATTCCACTCAGATTTGTTTGAAAACGTTTAGGAGTGTATTTTACGACTCTTGCCTAGCATTTTAAATGTGCTGTTGAAACGTTACTTTTTATGTACTAACGTGTAATAAATAAAATTTCAACAACTTAAATATCAGTATTAGAACAAAGAAAAAGGATCAAATAGAATAATATCATATTGTTTGTTAGAAATGTGTTATTCCTTTAATTAGAACACATATACGAGTATCTCGTATTTGTTCTCCAAACTCTACCTACGCCAAGAACAAGAATTCGCTGAATGCTAAGAAAAAAAATAAAAAGAAGGTAAACAAGGAGAAGAATAGATGGAGAAGGAATGAAAAAAGAAGGAAGAAAATGGAGAGAAAGAAAGAGACGGTGATGAGGCATAAGAAGGAGAAGAGAAAAAAATGAATAATGTGAAGAAATGAATGGGATAGAGGAAAATAATGAAGAAGAAAAAGGTGACAACGAACATGAACAAATAGAACGAAAAGGTAAGAGGGGAAAGTAAACAAAGGAAGAAGAAAGTAAACACAAGAAGGAATTAGGGAAACGAAAAAAAGAAAAATATAAATAAATAATTGAGCAGAGAAATAAGCAGTGAAGAAGTAAGAAAAGAACTGTGGGGAAGAAGAAGATGACTTGGGAAGAAGAAGGAGGAGGAGGAGGAGGAAAGAAGAATGACAAAGAGAAAATGTTGGATTTTCCTTTTCTTCTAATGGTGCAATGTACTAAAAATAGATACACGATCATTTACATATTGTCCTAAATATTTTTTTTTCTTCTCAATTTTAACATGCTTATTTTGCATGGTCCCAGTTTTCAAGGATTTAGTTCCATTTCTAACATATTTGGACCGGCTGAGTTGGCTCAGCCAATATTATCACTGCGGCTCCTCTTACCGTTAGTCCTAGGGTTCGAGTCCCGACGGTCGTGTACGTTCGACACTAGCTAGATGGAAAGGTCGAATTCAAACGCCATCTGGAAGAGAATTCTAGCGGACGGCTCCTCTTATCGGCAATTACGTGATTTCTCCTTTCAAACCCGGCAAATGCTGCAGCAGTATCCTAAAAAATAGGCTATGGACCTTTCATTTCTCACCCGGTCACTTCCACTCCTCTCATACACACATTTTACATGGACTTTCCTACCACATGTCGGGAGACCAGTCACGACTTCAAATTTTGCCCCGGCTACGGTTGTGTCCGGATGTGGAAGATATTTGAATGCGGAAAGTGTGAGCATGTAAAAAAATGCATTTCGAGGAAGATCGCAACATGACGGCTGAACCTTATTCACTGCTCACGAAGACATTCTCATAGCCCAAGAGCGGATACAAAATAATCTTGATGAACTAATATCGTGGACAGATCAATGGAAAATAAAAATCAATCCAGAAAAATGACAAGCCAAAATATTCACACTCCGTAGACTAAAAACTCCTCCCAACTTAACAATCAACTGCAGCCCGTTTCAATGGAATAATGGTCCAATTAAATATCTTGGTGTGCTTTTCGATAAAAGATTAACATGGAAACCCCACATCCATGCATTAGTAAATAAAGCCCAAGGGAAAATATCAAAATTATACCTACTAATTAACAGAAAATCCTCATTAAAAATTGAATGTCAGCTTACGATATTTAAATCAGTCATTTTACCCACCTTATCATATGTTTGTCCTGTTTGGGGAAGCGCAGCACCCTCATCAATAGAGAAACTTCAGACGGTGCAAAACAAATGTCTTAGGAAAATCATACAAGCACCGTGGTTTATACCCAATACTCATATCCATAGGGAACTACGTATGGATTTAATCAAAAATCACATCACTTCAGTTTCAAAAAAATTCTATACTACACTTAACATTTCTCACTTAACAAATAAGTTCAACCTAGGACGAAATGCTATCCAACCTTGCCGAATCCAAATTCCCAAAAGACAACTTTCGCTCCCCATAAGAATATATATATATATATATATATATATATATATATATATATATATATATATAAAAAGTCAAATAGATAGCCTAATATTAAACCAAGTAAATTTTAAATAAACTCCTAACCATGTCCATCCAAAAGCAGCGATGTAAAGCTAAAAAAAGTTAAGGATGCCATTTCCTAATCATGATAATATTCATGTATTCAAGCCCTTGAAAGGCCTCACGGCCGAACAAGAAGTAAATAAATGAAAAAAAAAAAAAAGACGGCTGAAACGTTGCCATCCGTACCTAGGACGCCGCATCTCCGGTCAGGCAAGTTGAAAATGACTCCGGCTGCGGAAACCTACGCTTTAAATAAATTAAACTTTTTAAAATGTTCGTTAATTTTATGGGGAATTCGCCTTTAGGAAGGTCACAGTATGATGGCCGAAACTTGCCTAGAATTCAGCATCTCCCGAACAGCTACGTAGAACTCTTCTCTGCTGTAAAGATGTTTCTATACAATTACAGACTATACGCAGCATAACAAGGAAAGTAGTAGTAATTTCAACAATGATATTAAATGTATTATTTACCATTTGGACTGCATAGTTCTGAAGAACCTGTAATAAATATTTTACCTCAGGGTCTGGCTCAATGACCCCCATTTCAATCAGGTTGTTCGACTATTTTCCCTGATACCTTCACCAAGAGCCGAGATGGCCTCTTGTTTTACTTCTGGCCATAAATGTATCTTCATTACCTGAGCACGTCTTTTAGAGTTTAGTGGGAATGTAGTTTTCCAAATTATCGTTCTCCATGTTGTTGCCGAAGGAAGTATATTCCTTCACTAAGGAAATGATGAGGGTTAAAAGCCTAAATATCTAGCTGATTTCCCTTTAAAATAGATTTTATTACATCAGAGCGAACATTGTTATCAATTTTTGCCAAAAACGTTCATTACTTTCTGTTGTCAGAACTCAACTTGTATATGGCTGAGGATAGGGATCCCAGGATTAAGAAAACGTGCGTAGAATACACTTCTTCCCGTAGCCCGTCACATAGTTATTAACTAATTTTCCGTAAACTTAAAAAAAATACTCTTTTGTGAATTACAAAAGTTGTCTTTTCATATTCACTTTTCCTCCAAATAAAGCTTCAACAGTTTCAGACAACTGGATTTATTGATGCATAATCAATTAGTATACATGAAAGATATGTTATGTATGTTACTTACATGTTATATTACGCATTAATATGCTGGTAACGTATATTTGTACATATTAAACTAGAGATTTAATGATTTATTATTTAGGTTTGTGATACTTGAAATGGACACATAATAAGGTTTTAGAAGATGATATTTTATCTACTTAATGCACAATTTTCTACATAAGTTATATGGTGAGTTTTATTGCATTTAAGCATTTGAAATGGAATTGTCTTATAACACGTATATTTTGATAATGACAAATGTGTTGTTGGCAATTACAGAATTACTGTCATGTTTATGTATGATATGGAGCCCGAAAATGGAGTGAAGGAAAACATTGCCAAGAGATGACGATGCTGTAATAATAATAATAATAATAATAATAATAATAATAATAATAATAATAATAATAATAATAATAATAATAATAATGTCTTTATTTCTGGCGAAACTCAGGCCGTAAGGCCTGCTCTTGCGCCTAACCACTTAAATATTTACATTTACATAATTACAATTGAGGGGTACGGGCGGAAATAGTGATAACTGACATTTCACGTTACTTACAAAATTGCAACGATGGTATTAGTGGAAGTGTGCTACAATTAACTAATAAAACATAAATTGTGAATGTATTTTGTTTGTCAATTTTCTGGAGTCTAAAACTAACATGATATAAAGAGATCCCTTTTTTTTTAATTTACAAGAGAGCCGTGGTATGTCAATAATTTTACTTTCGTAAAACGTCAGAAATTCTCGAATACCCTGAATATAGGTTGAGTAAAGATGAGTACTAATAGCTGATACATGAATAAATCCAGTTGTCTGAAACTTTTAAAGATTTAGTTGGAACGAAAACTACTCTTGTAACTAAAAGAAGTGGAGTGCATTCCGATGTGCCCGCCTCTACGGTCCAGGGCCGACCTGAGCTGCGAAGACGTCGCGGCGATTTATCGATGGCAGTGACCCGTGGAGACATCACGTCAACTGTCCATCACTCCGCATCGCGAAACCGTCTAGACAATGGTATTGGCCCATTAAAATTCACGCTCTGCGCGATCGACATTTACCGCCTCCTGAAGAAATGTAACGTTTGATTTATAAAGCCACTTAAGTTCTTTTTATTCAATCATGCCTGCATTGGTAATTTGGATCAGCGTTCAACCTTTTTCATCTTGCTGTAAACCAAAGGTGAAGTTTAAAATCTCGCAGGGTACCCGTACGACCTTGAACCTGTATTTGAAATATTATTAGTCCTGTAAATGAAATTATACTGTAGACATGATATTTAAAAAAATTAGGTCATAAATGAAATCTAATTCAAGAAAATTGTTAAAATGTAAAATGTAAGTTTTATTTTATAACTTTTTATTCAATCAGAGATGTTATTTACGCTATCTCCAGGAATAAATTGGCATTGGCGTATACAAAGAATACAGTTTTTAAGTGCTCAGGATAGTTGAGAATAAATATTACAAACTTCTAGGCCTTCAAGGTGGTCGAAGATTATTACTTTTTCTCAATGAACCTACCCTGGACAATCTCGTAAAACGAAGTTACACATGACTCTTTTCACTTGGCGCCACTGATGGGTAGAAAACTGCTCTGGTGACAGGATGCTTCATATCTCAGAAGATGATCAGTCTGTTAGACAAGACAATATCAACCGTTTTCTTTTAATTCTTTAGTTTTGACTGCGGCAAAATGCGTGCATCACTGTTACCACGCAATCCTTGTACATCATGGTAGTCAAATTGAGAAATGTTTGTGGCCCCCTGCAAATTCGTATTCACCCCAAACATCAGTGATTGATAATTTGTCAATCCCAGAGGCGCCATGTGACATGTGTAACTTCTTTACATGAGATTTATCACAACGCATATTATTTAGCCAAATTTGATCATCTTCGACCACTGACATTATCTAGACGTCTGTAATATTTATTCTGAACTGCACAGTGAAAGTTTACTTCCTGTACTTACAAAATTACGGTTTACTCAATCGCTTAAGGCGCATGCTGGGATGGTCCCTTGCTTGCAGTCCCATGAATAAAGGTAGAATAAATCGTTGGCTTACGGGTAAGAGATATTGAGTCGGGTTTTCGGGTCTTGGGAATACTCTAAACGATAAAAAGTTCCTAAATTCTTAAAATTTTCCAATTTGCTAATTTGTGGAATATTTTAACTGTTAACATTTCCTAAAAATAAATTGATTATATCCAAATTTTTAATTTTTTTAACTTTATTTCAGAACCAAATAGTTTTACGACACTTTATCGTATTATAATAATTATTATTGTTAATATTATGAAATATACGAAAAATCTTTAACCATTATATCTCAATGTTTTCAGTTTCTCTCAAGGCTTGAACTCTTGACTTGATGTGTCTTCGCTTGTCCGCTGACGAGATTCCCTCCCTTTCTAGATTTTCTAGGGGTAATTCAAAAACACGCACGCAATTTTAGCTTCTTCAAAACCTCCATGAACCAATTAGCAGAACTTATTAACATTTCACTGATTTTTTCTCCTTTTCTTTCTTTTTTTCTTTCCTTTCTCTCTACCGTTCCATTCATCCCGATTCTTTCCTGATTTCCTATCAAGCTCGTCCTCCCTTGCTTTCACTCCTGTCATCCATGTGAAAATCTTCATCCAAATTGCGTGCGTATTTTTCATTAAATGACTTTCTTTATTATGTACTATTGCAATATAAATTCTGAAAGTGGTCAGACGGAAAAGCAGACTAAATGGCCTGAGTCTCGCCACCAATAAAGACATTTATTTATTTATTATTTTAATTTATTTACAAAACCTCAAATGTAACGTCCATTCAAATCAATTGAACACAAAATTAAGTTAATTACGTTATGCGTTCAGAATTATTTCAAATTCAGTCAGCCTTCGTGCTGCTTGTTGAGTATATTTCACGAGTTGTGTATATTTTATTCCCGCATGAGATATTATTTAATATTCTAGGGGAAAACATCATATTGTTCAAAGAATTTTACAATAAACAAAATATTTGTCCGAATAATAAGTAAACTCCATACCGTAATTCTTATAAGCCTCTTCTCATTAAGCTAGGAATTTTACTATTGTCTTGCCTCTGGATTCACGAATTAGTGTTTTTTGTCAATAATGAATTACTCAAGAGGGATCATGCTAACTACTAAACATATCACATACGATTTAAAATTGACATACAAGTTCACGAGCTAAGTAAAATAATTTCCACTTTACAACGGTTTCTGTGTACTCAGAGAATATATTGTGCGTCATAAGGGAACATAATATTAATTTGATCAATGATATTCATTTGTAGTACAATTAAATCAACTTTCACTTTGGGGCTCCTATTTCACAATTGTTCTCTACATTCGTAGATACTGAATAATATTTTCACGTAATTATGAGCAAGGTGGCTATAAGAAAACGCTAAACACTGAAGTTTCCATAAAGCGATTTTGCCTGGTGACGGTTTTGAATTTTTTTAATATGTGATAAGTGTTAAAAGCCAGAAATATGAGTAAGAGTTCGTGAAGGTTGCAATAATAGAAGTTCTAAGAGATGAAAGACTGACTTCTCACCTACACAAAGATAGAGAAAAAACTGTGACGAGTTCAGTCGTTGACCTCCCCCCCTCTGCATGCGACTGTTAATCACTGGTCCCTTTATTGAGAAAAACATTTGTTGTAGGGAACATACTTCTGTCTGCTGCATGCAGGACACTAGTGAAAAACAGCCCAAACATCTATTCTGTTCGCCGTAATCATGGACATTTATTACACAACTGAACACTCGATTCACTTAATCAAAAATCAATTGACACTAATATTTCCCTGTTTGCATCAAACAAGTTTATTTCAAAATTACAAACGTTTTGGAAGTAACATTCCTCTCAGTGTTCAAAAATTGCAATTAGTTGGTCCTTGAGGGACTCCATGTTCCGTCTGAAACATCAATCGTTTCCAAGCAGCGAGGCGTGTACCCTGGGGGACCTCAGTGAGCGCCTGGCACCGACCGGGCACCGGGGACCGACCCTTGGGTCTTCAACGCCGGAGTGCGTCCCGCTCCGTCGCTCAGTGACCACTTATCCCTCCACTCTCATGCCCATCCGCCCAGCTGTGCCTCGCTCAATCCGGTTAGCAGCCGTTCTCTGTAAAGGCACTTAATGAGGCATCGAATCGGGTAAGAAGCTATAAGACGCTCTTAAACCGTACTGCTGGGCCAAGTGCTTGATGAAAGTGGTCTCGGGGGAGGAGATGAATCGGATTGCTTGGCAGTTGATTCTGCAAACTTGAATCTGAAGGGGTATTGCTTTTCTGCTATTCCTGCGACTTTATTGCACTATCGTAGTGGAGATACTACAAAATTATAGTTGTCACTGTTCTAACTAGTATTTTCTGTATTTCATGCTTGTAATTTCAAAATTTAAAACTTAAAAGAGAAAGTAGAACACTGACAAAATAATTAACATTTTAAAAAATCCTCACATGTCTGTAATCTTCCGGATTATGCACCAATAACAGTTGAAAGCAACTATTCGTAAACTCCTCTAGATTTTCAGCTCAGATTTTCATCAATAAGTTGCATAGGAACTAGTTTTTGGGCAACCATTTTTCATTGCTTGAGAAATGTTAATTATTTTGGCGTTATTAGATATTTAGATTTATTATTAATTCTGCAATTAAGTGTGTGAACTTGATGGCAGAATATCATAATTTTATAATCGTACAGTGACAAATACAAAACTCTATATATTGAATATATAAAACTATATATTTGAATATTATATTGAATATATAAAAGTATATATTGATGTAATATATACGAGTGCATACAAAGCTGGAAAACTAATTTATTTTTAAATTTGCTCAAGATTTGAAAAATAGGTTCTAAGATTATTTCAGGCAAACTATTCCAGTTCTTAATAGTTCGATGGAAATTTCCCAAAGTCCGGTTTCTCTTTTTTTGGTCTTAATTTTGTACATGAGATCCACTCTTCCGAAATACGTAGGTTTTCATAAACGATGATGAATTTTATTCCAAGCTGTAAAGCCTGAGTACGCTATGTCCATAGTACAGAGTCGCAACCTAATCCGTCTTTTTAGTGACTCCCATTCTCCTCTATTTTATTACCCCTGAAATTAAATTTAGATGAACTGCACTGGACTTTTTATAGATTACCTTGTTGCGAAATTCGGAAAGAGTTCCAATATATCGCTCCATATACTCACATGTGTCCCACTAGTGACATGTTCGCTAATTTTTTACCTCTCACGGTACACTTCTTCAGAATAAGCATAAAAAATTTAAAGAACTCCTGTCATTCCCCGCAACAAATTATACTTGATTTTCCCTGCTGAATTTACAGTGTAGTTGCATTCCTGTTTCCAAGACGTGTCTCTACGTTTAACATTGTTGTTTAATTTGTAGGCAGTTTCACTATAACTTCGATCCTAAACATCCTCATCATCATGCAGAAGCTTGAAAAAGTGGTATACAGATTGCCGAAAATGGAAACCATAGAATCTCTATTAGTAATTTCCAATGCGTGCAGAATTTGAAAGAAAATTATGCACTCTCTGAACTTTTGATAGGTTGGGTTTTTAATGAGTCTGTCTCTACTTCATTTGTCTGTTTCCGGCCACAATACTTTTAGACAGACATTTAAATATTATATTACCAGGTTAACAATCACATAAATTCATTAACAACGTTTCGAGTCATATTATGGCCCATCATCAGGTAAAGACTGTAATACAAAAATTATATTTAAATTAACAAAAAGTTAGACTACAATACTAAATTTTTAAGTTCTCTATCTTCTATTTTGTAATTTTCGAATGTTAAGTTTTGAAATTTTCGAAAGTATAGAGAGATCAACTAAAATGAGACAAGCCTTTGGGAGTTTTTTGGAAAATAACAAAGAAAAAATATGGAGCGGTTTTAGAGAAAATATTTTTTTTAATAGCATAAATTTCAAGCACTAATTACACTATACACAGAATATGTTATGTTTACTATGAAATGTTTTCTGAGAAATGTTTATTATCACTTTTTATCATTACAGAATAAATTGTGTTATATAGTAATATTTAAATTAGTAATTAAAAATATTTGTGAAAATGACATACATTCTTCACACAATACTTTCATATGTTCTTTGCACAATAATTTATTGCGGGTTGCGCAAGAAAACGTAGTTTTTCGGTCTGAAACGGGGCATATTTAAAATCGCCCACACCTTTTTTTGTTCGTGATTGTGCATCCTCTTCGAATTGAGGCAGATATTTTTTATTGATGATAGGAGGTTTCGCGGTATGTTCAATGATTTTCCACACACTTCCATGTGATGTCTTACAAGACGCTTTCCAAGTTATTGGAGAAACTTTCTCCTTACAATTTTGTCTTTGCTTCCTTTATTTGCGGCAACAATAATCTGGGCATTATTTCAGCGGTGTTGAGAAGTAAGAAGAATATTACTAACTGCCAACGAGTTTTTCTTGATACAGAATACAGTGATGATAGCGTTCGACACAACATACACAAACAACAAACACAAAAACTTACAACTAATAAACTTTTGCAATATACAGGTTTTTGGCTAACTAGCTATCTGCCAGCAAAGTCCTATATTCTTTATAACATTTGAAAAAAACTTTCAAACAAATCCTTGTATACTAGTTACTCTCCTCTGAACACCTTTACATTGATTTCCAAATACACTTATGAACTTCTTTTACTTTACACACATTGAATGCTTTGGTCTAATTTTTCAAAAATTAAGATTTAAGAATGATTGATTCTTGATTCAAAACAAGTTTTAAAAAAACTCTCCATACGTGGTATCGAATTTTCCTATGCTTTTCCTGACCTACAGAAACTCTGATAAAAAGTCCAAAATAAAATCATTCCATCTGGAACGTTCTTACTAGACAATATACATATTTTGCCCACAGGGTCGTCTGGTTGAAACGACGCCGCGTCGCCTTCCAGCAGCTCCGCCGTGTCTTTTGACCTTGAAGGGCCGGCTCGAGTCCGCTATAAAACGTGTAGCCGGGCCGTCGCGCGTTCGCTTGCGAAGGGATCCGTCCAAGAATTTTACCCAGATGCAATGAAATCGCATGTAACAGCAACGTAGTAACGGGACAGAACATCAAGACAAAAAGATAAAAAAATACTGGAAAAGACAAAGAGACATTCGAGTATTAGCTATCGTCTGTAAAACTCGTACGAGCTCCTCACTTCTCTGCTCTCAATTATTTATACAAACGCTACTCTTGATTATATTCACAATTAGTCGTATTGCATTTAAAATAAACAGTTTACCTCTTCTATCGTCTTCTCCGAAGAGTTTTTCTGGCACTATTTGGAAACGAATGCTCGTAACGGTACTCTCTCGTAGTGCGATTTGGCCATACGTCTTCTCCGGTCGACGGTTCGCTTCCAAAAGACTGTTGCAATATATTATGCCGACTTCTTTCCTTTCTGCTACATTAGCGAACTCTCCCGATACATTTTTGCATTACCTCTTTTGTTTTTGAGCGCGAGTTTAAGCTCGTTTAAACACCCCTCTGGACACAGGCGAAGGATGTGACACGTTTGGCCTGATTGGTGGGAAAACGGATGGTCACAGTATCCTGAAAATAATTATTTTCACTTCCAGAAAAATTAAAGTTTTGTTTTTCGTTTCATGTCTATTTTATTGGCATTGTCTTACCATTTTCCGAGTTTCAATATTTAAAATTAATTAATATCTGTAGCAACATTAGACTTTAGCACAAAACATTTCGATTAGGAGAACACTATGAGTAGATATATTTTTTAATTGTTCACTTTTTACAGTGTAGCCTACTTACTTCTTTATAACAGCAATTGCAATAAATTACATTTCCATCCATACTCCACAATCGTTGTTTCCAATCCTTTGTTTGAGAAGTATTGCACACGAAGCCTTTGAAGAAGCCATTTTACACTTAGCTTCACAATTAAGAAACTTGTGTTAATCCTCTGTTGCACGCCAGCAGACTGCTCTTGATTATTTTCCTCTCCCATGGTTCGTTTTCAAAGGATATTGAGTTTCGGCTTTGTGTATCTTCCGTATCCTTTGCGACGAATCAAATTGCGTTGATAATTCATTTCTCGATCGTTGCTCCCCGCACGTGTACTCACGTCACGAATCCAAGAAGAGTGCCGGAAGGTTAAAATATGTAGTATAACAAAAAGTACAAAAGACAACTGCATGCTCTCAGTATCTAAGATCAATATACTATTTATACAAAATTTATACAAAAATTAAACAAATGTAATCTTTGTGAAGTATCTTACGCACATTTTCTGCAATTGTGATCATTATTTCATTTTAAGTTGAAGTGCTTCAAATAAATTCAAATGAAGTTTTTGAAAACTCAAATAACTTTTTGTGAAAAGAACTTCTAATTTCCCATTTACTGTAACACTTATACGTCAGCTTCTTAAAAATGGCTCTAAATTTTTCAATAGAAATTGTTATTTTGTACGATATTTTATTCTATAATATTTTTAATGTAATATTTCGGCTATTCTATTAGGAAAACGAAAAATTGAGAAAATTTCAAAAAATAAACTTTGAGCGGCGATAGACGGCAGCTGGCAAGAGGATGAGGCAAGACCGTAAAGCCACTCCTCACCAAGAAAACGTTACTACAAGAAAGTCTGCGCCATATTGTAGCACCACTAGTTTAACACGATATCCCGCTAGTATGTGGCGAGAAAGAACTATAATTACCCGCTAAGTTACGTTCGCGTACCTGCCATGGATTGATTGATTGACTAGTGATTCCGGGCGTGTCAACTTCTAAGATCATTAGTTCCGTAGGTGTTGTGCATTTTTTCACGATATAGACGATATTATTTTAAACACATATCAGTTTGCTTAATTCCCCGTGAGTCTGTGTGTCTGTCTGCCTGTCAACAATGACTATCATGGAAACTATTAAGCTCCTTTTTCTAAAATGCATGGTCTTTGTTTCTTGAGACCATACGAATATGAATCTCTTAATTTTGGAGATATTGTTTGTCCATTTTTTCAATCCACAATATTTTTATAATTCAATAGTTTCCATTTCAAATTTAATAGTTATTCAATAAGTGAAGGGGACAATACTTCCAGCATCTATTATTATTGTAGTGAGTGAACAATTTTTGTTTTCTTGTGCTACCAATATATTTTTTGTTGCAAGCACTCTCACCAAAAGGTGCCACAGCGAAAAGACTTTCCTGATGCGCTATAATATAATGTCCAAATACACACGAACAAAACCTCTACAACTAATAGACAAGATATTGTAGTTCACGACTTCACAGAGAAAAAGGTCTTCCTAATTGATAACACACAGCCATCAGATCACAACATTGATAAAGCAGAAAGTGAATATATGAATACCACCTTGGCCTTAGAATACAGAGAAATATATCGCCTTAATTCTGTTGAAGCTATACAATTAAGTTACTATTGCAACGGATCTCGTCAAAAAAAGTAGAAAAAGTATATACAAAAATTTCAATGAAACCCGAATGCAATAATCCTTTAAAGTCAAAAATCTATCATCTTGGAAACATTGCGAATAATCTGAATTTATCATGAGCTGTAATTCAGTATATGGTCTGCCTAAGTTGTCTCCACGCACATAATAAAACCGGTTGCTGAATCTCCGAATCTAAGAGAAATTGAAGCCTCCTGGCACAATACAATAGTCGATATGAGAATTATGTACACAGTCATCAAACTGTCCCACTAATGAGTTTGGTTATTAAATCTGATTGAAGATGGGCATTGAACATTAGCTAGACGCATTGAGAAAGCAAGAAGCAATCTATGTAAGGCACGAAGAATAATACGCACATAGAAATTCTGTGCTACTTAACATGAAATATGAGACATGAAAAATGATAAAGATATCATGAAGAGACACACCACTTCATTGACAACATATAAAAAATTGACAAGGTACAGATTAATGAAGATAAATCATTTATGTAGCTTAAAAGGGGAAGCTTAAAGCCAGAATCGGAAGCAGTGTAAATAGCTGTCCGTGATGAGGCATTGAGAACACAAGATTATGATAATGTGGTTCTCAAAATTCCCTTGATGATAAAAGCTGCATTTGCCAAGAACAATTAGAAACCGTTGGTCATATCGTCTCTGCTTGAAAAAGATCATATTTTTGAAAAGACATGATAGGATGTGTCGTTACCTGCAGATATCTAGATTTTACCAAAAGCAATCACATCGTATACGCAACTGGATCTCCGGTATTTCAGATAATCTTTGGACCAACCACGAACACTGACGGCCGGCAGCCAGACTGAGTAATTATCTCCGAATCCCCACGGACGAACAGAATTATGAAAAGGATAGCCGACACTCTGGATCAAATACCACTCATGGCTGAGGCACCTTCGAAACCAACCCATACCTCTAAGTTCAACGAAAAATACTACGTGTTGAACGAAAATACCAAATTGAAAATGGCACAACAAAGCCACTGAGAAGTTAAAAGAGAAAAGCCAAGCACGAGCTCAACGCATTAAAAGTTACACACGTAGAGTATATTTCCGTGGACAGAATCGGTTGTTTTGAAGCAGACGTGAAGAAATTCTATCGCAATCGAACTCAAAAGCGGAATGGCAATGCTGTTTCTCCTGCAAAAGATATCGTGGAAATATTTTGGGCAGGTATTTGAGAGGGACACAAATCCTACAACAAAGAAGCATCTTGGCTTCAATCTGAAGTTGATGCTACCGATGAACTTGTGGAAACTGTGGAGCTTGTTCACGAATTATCGGAAGAGGGCTTCTTCCATGCAGTACAAAATATTGGGAACTGTAAACATCCCACGATTTATAAGATCCAGAATGATTGGATTAAGAATTTCACTGAAATACATTATCTTCTAGCAAAGTCTGTTAACGCAAATTTAGAAAATCAAAGGAACTTTTGAAATGGCTCACACGCGGCATTACGTACCTTCTACCCAAAGCGGGAGTCAGTTTTTGGCGAAGAACAATAGGCTAATCACTTGCCTGCCAGTAATGTACAAAATTACAATTGCAACAAAATGAGAGATAACCTAGAGAAGAACCGTCTGCTGCGAGTTAAAGAGAAAGGATGTCATAAACGTTCCTATGGATGTAGGGAAATCTTGCTACCGAAGAAAGTAATCTTGAATGACGTGGGGAAACGAACACAATTTGAGCATGGCTCGGATTGACGACCAGAAGGCCTTTGACAGAGTACCAAACGATTGGATTTTGAAGACCCTGAAGATCCATCGATTTCATCGGAGACTTATTGAGTTTTGCTAGGCAAGCATAAAAGTCGTGGAGTACCATGTTACTAATACACAGTGCAAAGGAAGTTGTAGAAACAACTATTCAGATTAACAGGGGAATGTTTCAAAGATATTCGTTATCCCCTCTGCTGTTTTTCATTACTTTGATTCCACTATCTAATCAGTTGTTGGACACTGACTTTGTTTACAAGTCTCATGGTAGTGAAAGACCAGTATAACATTTGTTTTACACGGATAATCTTAAAGGGTTTGCTTAGAATGAAGCAATTCTTCCCCACATGCTGTCTTTAACGAATTTAGCAAATACATCTGCATGAAATTTGGTCTTGACAAATGTGCAAATGTTGCATACCCTCGAGTTGGTGTACATAGACTACGTGTCACGTAATGGAGGAACCGGTCTCAGACAAAGGGAAGCCTTCTGGCACAAGGCAATAATCGGGATTGAAAAATACGTAGTCGGTCATCAAGATGACCCACCAATAAGGGTGATCATTAAATATGACCGAAGAATGGGCAACTGAGCCATTGTAATGGTAGCAAAAGGCATTGACGTCCAAACTCGAGCTGATGTACATAGACATTATGTGTCATGTAAGGAAGAAGGAAGAGACCAGAGACAAATTTAATCTTCCCGGCACAATGAAATAGTCAGGATGGGAGATATTGTATTTAGTCATTAAAATGACACCCTAATGAGGCAGGTCATTAAATCTGACTGGGAAGGGAAACAGAGGCATTGTAAGTCCAACAAGAAGCATTGCGAAGAAGACTATAGAAGACAATCAGATTAACACAGATACTAAGCTTCTGATGCTACTTAGAATAAAATGTGAGACACAAAAAATATTAAAGAAATCTATAGAGAGACAATTCACTCCATGGACAATATCTAAAAAGACTGGACAATTTGTTGATCAATAAAGTCCAATCATTTATGAGGCTTAAAAGGGAGTGAATGAAGCCAGAATTGGAAGCAATTGTAACGGCTGCCCACAATTAAGCGTTAATAACATACAATGATACAGCGGTTCTAAAATTTCGCACGATGATAAATTCATTTGCCAGGAACAAGTAGAAACCATTGATCATATCGTCTCAACTTGTAGTTATCTTTTTTGGAGAAAAAATGTGTCTAATTGTAGACATTGCTATGCCGTGCAATGAAAACGTTGTAAATGTGGAGGCTGTGAAAAGACTTAAAAATTGTGTTTAAAAATGGACATCAGCCACATGCGGGGAGTAAAGGTCAATATAGTAATCAGAGCTCTGAGATATCTTCTGCAAAGTGTAACAACTTGGCTAATCACCCAAGACATTTAAAAGACGGGGACTTGCAAAAAGTTGTTCTATTGGAAACAGCCCACATTTTGCGCAAAATATTGTAGAGGCACCGACGGCACGTACATCTACTCTTTAGAAAGCTGGTTGCATCCCAGAGTAGATTTTAACCCACTTTATTACACGGTCGTAAATTAGAGGAACAATTAATAAATCCAAGAAAAGGGACGTCATAATGATGATATGAATATTAGTGTTTCCAGTGATATGTTGCTGTGATGGGATGCGAGGTTCGCGAGTTCATTTCCACCTGATGAAAGAACATTACTTTCGGCGAGTTCATCACGCTTGTAAGGATTCCAAAACTGCGCATTGTGTGCGTCTGTCTCTCCCTCTCCTTTTCTCTATCCCACTCTTTCTCTCTCTCTCTCTCTTTCTTTCTCCCCCCCCCCTCTCTCTCTCTCTCTCTCTATCTATCTATCTTTTTCGTCTAACACAATTTTCCGACGTAGCGGTGCTTATGCTTATTATATATTATTTCAGTAGTATAGATGAGTTTTGCGCACACGCAACCGATCTTCATAAATGAGGGCCTTAAAATCTGGACGTTTGAAGCAGACGGCCAGAAAGAAATGTTCCTCGCAACGTAATCTATGGGATTAGAGCATCTGGGACATTCTTTTACATTTTCCAGGTCCGGCGCCTCTCGATACTACCCCCTGTTCAGAAACATGCAAAGTCGACAACTGTATGTGAAAGGAAACTAATTACTTGATATTCTAGGCGAATAAATTACACGGATGAACCTCTCGGTTCGGTAATAAAGTTTACTATTTCAAAGAGTTGGGTTATGCTTGCGCCATCCTATAATTCTGCCTGGACAACTTTCTTAGCATCCCGAGAGTAAAAATCTTTTCTAATATTTCTGGAGATATCAAAGAAAACGAAAAACTATCTGTCAAGGAAGATTGTATAATATTTCAAATGATTTTATGGAAGCGTTGTGAATTGTTCCAAGAACATGTCTATAATACTGAATAAACCTTTATTCTAAATTTGTTTCAAAAATCAATTTCATTCTTTATTTGTATTTTAAATTTTATAAGTGCATTGAATGTTATCCTTTTATATTTTTTAACATATATATCTGTTTCGTTAACAACTTCCCCTCTTAATATGGAAAAGGGTGGAATTTAACATGTAAGAGTTCTCGCACGAGTACGCTAGTCTTGAGTTATTCCTTCTGGCATATGATTATCCCTATCATTTCCCTCCGCTAATTCAAAATTAATATTTTTACTTCGATAAAGTACTAAACCAAATCGTGATGTAATAACAGTTTCCTTTGACTCTCTGTTTAATATTGATGTTATGTCTTTTCGATATTTCAGTCATTCTCATTACAAGTTAGAGCACGTGGTTTTAGAGAATGACTATGCAGTATGGTCGGTCGAATGTTCACTCAGTGTGTATGTATGAATCTAAGGGGAGAGGATAGGACGTGTGTATGTATGAATCTAAGGAAGAGGTTAGAATGATCACGCGCGGCCCGTGGCCCGTTTTGTAGGGTACTGCCCCAGCATACGCCTGGTGTTGATCGAGGAAACCACGGAAAACTACCGATCAGAGCAGCTGGTCGCTGGAATTCACCTCCAGACAGTAGCTGAACTCGACGAAGTTGTCTAGAAAGTGTAGAAAATACTGCCACCGTCGGAACTGGAACCTAGGACCTCCCGGTCAGAGGCACTGCAGTGACATCAATCAATACCCTGAGCCACCTTTCCCGGTAGAGAAATTTAAATGAAAATATATTTCAGGCATTGAATTCATTGTATAAGGTATTCAGTGAATTCACGAACATATCTGATGCGTATTTTAGCCTTTAAATATTCTGCATCAGCATTGTGTGATAAAGTAAAATAAAAGTTCATAATACGATCCGGCAGCGCAAGCAGGGGCGGCGGCGGCGGCTGCGTTCGCTACAGTGCGCAGTTCGTAGCGTTGCTTTAAAGCAACAATGGGGATATCCTATTATATTCAATGGAGATATAGATTTTACAACGCACTGATAGCTTCTGCAAGCAATTGCAAAAAGTTCGAAAAATATATAATAGTAATAATTAAATACTACAGTATGATAAGCCAAGAACCCTGGGATTAGTTTTTAATGATAAAATAAGTATTCAGCGTAATAATATCAGTATAGTTTGCACCTCGGAAATCAAAGAATACACGTTGTTAGGACAACGGATCAACAAGGTTTAATATTCCATGCTGGGTATCGACGTTGTGCAAATGGACACAGCCTCGTACTCATTACGTGCAGAAGGTGTAAAGAGGGCGTTGGATCGTCGTGATAAACAGAAAGGACGCAAGGATTCACTTTCTAAAAGATTTTCGTCGCGAGCACACGTAAGCGGTTGGTGAGGTGCGATCAGATTTTTAACATAGGCTGGGTGTTAGGTAAATGATATAGAATCGGGAAGTTTTGTTTAGTTTGAGGTCTGAGAGATTGGTCTGGTGTAAATTGTGGTATTAAATTGTCATTGAAAATTTTTATTAATGTGATGGTTTGAAGTTGGAATTAAATAGACTCCATGTTTCGAGGAGATATACATTAAGGTAGCTCCGGAGATGGAAGAATTTTCAAATAAGTAGTTGATTATAGTCAGTCGCGAGTATGTGTTCATACGAAACACAGATAGGAAAAGTCGCGACCGCATATTAAATTTATGGGTATATTAAGGCCTGTTAACAGCAATCATTGAGGGCATTCTGGATCATTTTTAATTGAGAAAAGGACGCGGGAATCGGTACACCCAGGAGTCCAAGGACAGCATTCTGCTAGTCAGTCGAGAAGCCAGCGATCAAGACAACGAACGTAATTACGGACATAAGCTTACGAACTATAGTCAAACCCGTACGGTCTTTTTTAATGTTTCAATGTGAAAAGTAATTCTCATGAGAAGGAAAGAACTGTAATATGTGCAGGAATAAATGTTAAATTTTTATTGTTGAAAAAAGCTGATAATTTATAGTAGTTGACGTCAATCTAATATGGATTTCAATTAATAGAACTTCCAGGAATCGTGATTCTGTATAGAATTACACGTCCACATGCAACAGGTAAGAAGTGTATGTTGTGTGTTGAACCCATGCTTAAAATTGGAAAACTAAAATTTAATAAATTAGATTACAAGCAATATAACTTCAGATTTATCACAATAGTATATAGTAATATTTTCCCAATTATCTACTTTTTATACGAATTGTACGTTACTCCTTGTCTGAATGTGTAATGTTGATATCAGTACGTTTTTAGGCCTAAAAATAATTCCCACATTCTCATTACTAGGACCTGGATAATTATGTACTAAAAATTAGGAAAATATGTACATATTATTATGTACATTGCATTATGTACGTAATATAATGTACAAAAAATATGTACTAAAAAGTAATAAACATGTAACACATTAATAATCATTATACCAATTCCGTTTTATTAATATACATTTTTCTAATGTATTGTTCTGTAGACTTAATATAAACATAAAAAATAAACATAATACTTCTCACAATCCTGTTACTTACTATGATCTCCGAAATAATAACAAACAAATATTTGTTTCAAATTCTCGAACATGAAACTTCCCCTATTATCTCGTAACAGGGCCTTGTACCGATTAAAAGAGCGTTCCACATCGAAGTCACTGAAGCATATTTAATCTTCTGGCGAGTAGTCTATATCCAATGTGACCGCATTGTCTCCACATAGCACAGCACTAATACCACAAATTGTTTTGAATCCTGATGTTTTCTCCAAAACCGAAGTCATCTTTTTCTTCACTAGGTCTCCAGATAATCCCCCAATAGCAAAGAACAGACTGCTGACTGAGCAATTTGAAGGCTGTCGGAAAGCTTCAAGGAAGACGTCTCCAAAGATTTAATAGTAGTGCTCAGAAGAGAAAAATTTGACTTAATGTTCGCAATATCATTTTTTCTCTTTTCATTAGCAAACAATTGCTTTGATACACCTATGGATGGTGCTGCATCAGAATCCAATTAACGTATAACTTGTTTCACACCATCAAAATTGTGCGCATAGTAATTTACAGCATCAATCCAGGTACCCCATCTCGTTAATATAGGTTGAGAAGGAAGGAGCACTTCCGGAAGGTGCTCTTTAAATTTATCCACTCTGCTGTGAACCTTGAGGAACACATTTTTTGGTATTAGAGTTTGGTTTAGGGCATCAACTTTGTCAAACTGAGATCTAATCAGTTCTTCAACGCGATGAAACGCATGCACAAGACAGGTTAGGTGTAGTAATTTTGGATTACAACACCTGCAGGGCTTCTGCTGCCTTGCACATGGAGGACCTGCATCAGTTACTAGAAGGAAGACATTACTATGTCTCCACCAGGTCACAAACGTCCCACTGCATCGTTTAACAGTTTTGTAATAGTTTGATGGTTGCATTTGAGTAACACTTCACAAGTTAACAAAGTGGACTTACAATTTTCACCGTTCATTAAATTTATTACAACGTTCCCAATATGATTTCCATGCACATCCGTTATTTCGTCAATTGATACCCAGATGGGACCATCTGTTAATTGATACCCAGATGAGACCAACCAATTTCCAAGCGAATGGAATTCATTGTTTCCACATATAAATCAGGGACGTAGTTCTTTCTTATTGTAGATTCGGGTGGAATTGTTTCACGAGTGTGTTTTTCCAGAAATTCACGTAGAACTGGATTGCTTGGTTTCCAAAAAGGTATATCTCCACAAACCATAGCACGACAAATTAATTGAAAACTGAGATTTCTGAGGCCCAGAACTTTGGCGATTCTGTCAATAACAGTTTTTGGGATTTGAATATTTATTTTCGAAATTCGTGTTTGATGTCGCGACATCGCTATACGTTGCAAGATTTCAAAGCACTGAATACATGCCACACTTTTTTCACATACCTCGTAAAAGAGTACTTTTCCATCTGTAGAAAAATGTTCAAATTCTTCTGTGAAGTGCTTCAGTCTTCACAGAAGCACTTCAGTTCTTCACTCAAAGGGGTTTTGTCCTTCGGCATTTTTAATACGTACTAAATACAAACTGAATTCGAGATGTCACTATTCAATGTACTTCGCTGATTCAGATTTAACAAATTGACTTAGATCGTACAAATTCCACTTTCCTTAAAGATGTTCTTACCCGAAGCGCTATTCCAAGACTGCTCTGAAAAGATACATCGTATTTTGCCTGTACCAAATTTTCACTCTGTGTTATTCCCACTCCACAAGGTTTAATCCAATAGCTGTGAATTATTTTCTGTCCTTTTCTCGTCCAAAAGCTACCGTGCCACATCGTGATTTTACTTCAAATTTTCTCCTTAAAGAGATAGTTTACAAACGTGGATGAAGGTTCGCGAGTGTCAAACGGAATGAAAATTGACAACAGCGCCTCCTGAGCTGCGTTCGCAAGTGCAGTTGCTGGCGAAGGGAATCAAAATCAAGGGAGAGCTCTGAAAGACGCGAGGTGGGCGCGCGATATCGCCTACCAGACGTATCATGTTCACACCCCAACTTCCTTCGTGAGCTGCAATCTGTTCTCTGCAATAATCGCGTTGAAAACTAACACATAGAAAGCTCTCGATTGCATAGTCACCTTACCCTTTTGTTTTGCAATACCGCCGGTTTTACATGTCTTATTTTGACGTTATTCAATAGACCAGTTTTAGAGGAGGCTCCAGAAAAAAATGTTTGACAGAGCAGAATTGTTAGTCTGGGTGAATCCCTTTCAGAAACCTATAGAATAAATGAAGAATTATACAAAAAATTGCAGGAAAATGGAAATATTCAGAAATATGTAAAAAACATGTACTTTTTTAGTAAAATATATAATTATATGCACTAAAAAGTCAACGTTTTTAGTCACGAAACGTCAGTATATCGTTGATTTGGCTCGAGTTCAGTTAGAAAAATATTAATTACATAATTATCACTGGGAGCGGTAGCTCAGTGCATCAACTGATGTCACTGCAGCGCCTCTCACCGGGAGGACCTAGGTTCCAGCCCTGACGGCGGCAGGATTTTCGACACTAGCTTTTCAGCTAGGTCGAATTCGGTCACTGTCTGGAAGAGAACTCTAGCGGCCGGCTGCTCTGATCGGTAGTTTACCGTGGTTTCTCCGATCAACACCAGGCGAATGCCGGAGCAGTACTCTACCAAACGGGCCACGGACCACGCGCGATTTGTCCTTCCTCTTCCTTGTCCTATCCTCTCTCTTTACACACACACACTTACACTAACATGCACAACACTACTACATATTCCGGTCGGGAGCTTAGAGCTTATCCCGGCTGGGGCGGTGCCCCGCAGGTGGGAGAGTCCTTGTTGGGGGAAACCCCACTAGGTCGGCGCCGGATCTCGCCATCCAGCGGGGGAAGTTCACCGCCATCTCCCGAGAAAATACATACACTACACTAACAGGACCAATGACCAAAGCAGTTGACGCGCCCGGAAACACGAAAAACTCAATGAATCAAAAAATACATAATTATCCGCGCGCTACTCATTACTAATCGAAACACAAAAGTTTCGTTTCCATCTTTTGATGTTAAATAAAAAATTATAAATAAATATAAAAATTGGTTCATTGTTAATGTTAATAAGAAAGACAAGAATTCTAAAGAATTTCACATTTCATGATCTTATCTTGTCGCCTTCATTAATGAACTTCTCAAATATACATTGCTCCATTGTTTCCCATGACAGTTTATGGCGGTAGTAAAAAAATTATATTTTAATGTTTCTACAAATGTATGGTTCTAAATTTTTGAAATTTTTCTTGTATTAGAATTAATGATAATATAACCCAAATCCACCCAATTCAAACGACGCGCCTCTGGTGCATACCTGATTATATTTTGATAGCCAGGAACACCCTCAAATTACGTTTACAAAGCGCAGGAAATAAGGAGCGAGAATACAAATTGTAGAATATAGTAAAATCAAATAAATATTGGAATTTTCAATAGTAAATTATAATTAAAATAATATTAATTATTTTGCATGATCTTTTGATCCTTTACTGTTCTCCGAATATTTTTTCTTGTGGCCCATATTTGGCGGGACGTCCACAAGTTTCATTCATTTCAAACAGAAATTATGCGAAAACTACTAACTTTTACAAAAAATTGAAAGCTAACTTATTTAAAGAGATACTTTTGTTCTACAGACTTTTTCTGTGGCAAACATCTCTATCTTCGATTTTGTAGTTTTGAAATGGTTTTGCAATTTTCGAAAAAAGAATCCCACTATTCAACAACAAAATTGAATGAAAAAATATGGAGCCATTTCTTTGAAAATTTTGAAAATGTCCGAGAGCTTCATGTAAAGTTAATTAAAATATCGTTTTCAAACTCCAAGGGTAGCGATATCAGCCAGATCGATTGGGGGATGTCAATTTTGGAGGAAATCGGCTAAACGGTTTATTCTCCAGCGTTGTGCACAGACGAGCACAACGACATATAGACGTTTTGCCAACAATCGATATTTCGATATGAAGGACACACAAAACATGGATTCTGGTTACACCACGTGTTGGAGGATTTTTTTTGTTTATATTCAGCAACTGGATTTTTCAGCTTTTCCGGAAACAATTTTTTCGTTACCAGGGCTCGGTAATTAGAGTTTTTGTGTCGAAAATTCGCCGTTTTCCGGCGCCCGATTACAATACTTTCTCTTCTTATGCCAGCAAGTGCGAGAAAGTAAAAATCAGAGCCATAAACCATCATGGTGATGCTACGCCTTTATTTGTAGTAAATCACTGTGTGTTGTACAGAAGACCCAACTGCATACAGTGGATGCTGACCTTTCATGAGCGGGGTCAGTGCAGAAGTTGCCCTGAGAGTGTGCGTGGGTGCCCACGCGCCCACACCCTACGACTACAATGTTGAATATATAGCTTTTTTCCTTAATGAAATCTGTTCTCTAAAGACAGGTCTTGAAATAAGGTCATATGCAATTTTACGAAAATATAAATAGTTTTCATGAAATTTTGTGTCAAATATAGAAAAAATTGAATTTGTTTAAAGAATAATTTCCTCAGAAACGGCTCGATATTTTTATTTAAATTTTCTCTTCGCATGTATCAAAGGACGATAAAAAAGCGACGTCAGTCTTATTTCCGGTGAATTATTATTTCTGGTGAAGTATTTTCGAAAATTGCAAAAATTTAACTCTTAAAAATTACCAAACTAAAGATAAAGATATTTGTATTAAACAAAGTCTGTTCTAAAAAATTACCTCTTTAGAAAAGGTCATGTAAACGTTTTTTGAATAAACAATAAGTTTTTGCATATTTTGTTATTCAAATTACTGCAATATATAAAAATAACAATAATAAAAATAACAGGTTCGCTTAAAAGGATGGTGCAGATCTAATTTTTGTTGAAATCTAGGAATGTTCGAAAATTGCAAATTTTTTAGAATAAGAGAAAGTACGTGCTGTTGTAGTCCTTCTAGTTTCTATAGAAATAGTCTACTATCTAATGCTATTTATACGTATTACAAAAAAATACAATTTATTCAGACAGCAGTATTTCGGAAGGCGAAAAATAGAAACAAAAAACCTGGCTGTTATTTTCGTCTCCGATTCGTTTTGTGTCTTTGGCGCGTCCAGAGCAAGCCCAGCGCGTCGCGGTGAGCTTGCGCGGGGGGCGGGGCGCGGGGAAGAGTGGGCGGCGGGCAGCGGCTGGCGCAGTACCTGATCGATGGGCACGGGGACGGCGCCGCGCAACCGTCAGCTGTCTCCACATCGGTGAGCGTTCGCGGTGAGTTATTGGATCCATAACTCTCTCGCTGCGGCAGCTCATTGCGAATAAATGCATACTGGAAACGCATCTTTGAATTTATGCTGTAGCCGTTATGGAGAAGTAATGGAAATTAATGGACTCTTCTCTACTTGAAAGTATTATCCGAGGACATACTGATAATGAAATACTGCCTCTGCGAACTTCGCCAATTTCAATGGAGTTTATCACGTACGGTAATTTGGTAAGCGATCTATCTTTTAGATTCAATAATTTCCTTCTAAATTTCTATTGTTTTTCGTATTTAATGTTTTAGTGGTTCAAAGGAATGTTCAAAACATTTTAAAAGGTGTACTATTTGAAATTCAATGAATTGAAATGACTGAAAATGATACCGTTGATCGTATTAATGGATACTTAACGCATTTGAAAGTTGGGAAAGTTTGATGAAACATTGATCATGTTTCCTCATTTCGTAACAAATTGCATTTTTTTCAAAGTTTAAGTTCTTATAGGGAGACGGGGAAATTATTGAAGTGTTAAAAAATATTCATGTTTGATAGACCTAACATCTAGTCTTGAATAAATTTCAAAGTGTCAGCAGAGATACTGTGGTACTCAATGATTATTATGTGATAAATTTTACAACATTAGATTATTAAACTTTATCTTTCAATTTAACCGTGGGTTCGACACACAACATACACTCCTTACCCGTTCCATGTGGACGTGTAATTCTATACAGAATCACGATTTCTGGAAGTTCTATTGATTGAAAGGCAATTGATTTGACGTGACATACGGTTTAGAAATAGAATAGCAGAGTTGAGAAAATGTTTAAAATTTACAAATTGAGAAAGCGTATACAGGCACGTTCGGTATATTTATCTATATTAATTCTATTTGTGAGTAGAAGTACTTCAAGTAATTTTCGATTAAGTTCCTGGAATTCTTAGTAGATGCCTGCCACAACACATTCATCAAATTAAAATCCCTGCGTGGGATTCAAACCTAGTTCTTTACGACTCAAATCGCTCTATCTTTTCACGCCTCAACCAGTTCGGCCATTCCGGTAGGATACGTGCTGCATACTTCTATATCAATCAGTCAATTAAGAATTGTATCAGCTCTAGCATTAGGAAGCCGATAAGTTGCGAAAATGTGAAAAAAGTTGTGTTTTTATGCGACAAAAGAATGCCACCGTGAAGAACATAAGACATACTCGAAGCTAGATCAGACTAAAGAGATTAGAAAATAACCACTGCGAGAATGTCTGTGCCATTCTATAGCACCACTAGTTTGTTTATTTATTTATTTACCATACACTGTTACTGTTACAGACGAGGAGAAACTTTAATGAAAATTTTTGTTACAGGTTTTGAGAAAATAATATTTTTGGGAATTGAATACATTGCAGACACGAGTTATGTACTACGCAGTCTCCGGGGTCACGTACGCCAGGAGAAAGTCCGCCGGAGGAGTCTCCGGCGCATTTATCTGTTTGCTGCGCGAGCCAGCCCGATCGCCCTGCCCCTTCGCCATCCCGACCTTTGGTCTTCCTCGACCTCCGGTTATCCCTAACCTTTACTCCTCCTCCCTCTTCTGCTCCGCGGCTCAGGACGTAGGATACGTACAAATTACCTTTATGTTTGTAGCACATAAATACTGTACGATCGAGCTGTCAGCTCAGACTGTATATTGTTTTCGACCGGCGTTTACGCCGCTATTAAATGCAGTGAAACTTCTTCTTGCGTATCGTTCATGGTAACGTGAGCTACCCTCGGCCTCCCCTCAAGTCGTTATCGGAAATGAACTAACTTTACTCACGAATTAATCGAAATCAGTTTGTTTGTTTTTTCAAAAAAATGTACATGACCTTTAGTAAAGAGCTAATTTTTAACAGGCTTTTTATAAAACAAAAATAGATATCTTCAATTTTGTACTTTTCAAATGTCAACAGCTATTTTTGGCATTTTCGAAAAAACGGAGCATTAGCCAAAAATGAGACTAGCACGGTATTTTTACTGTCCCTTTTTACATATGTGGAGAAAATGTTTAAAAAAGTTTGGAGCGATTTTTGAGAATTGTTTTTAGAAGTTGCGTATATTTCAAACTCATATTAAGCGAAATCAGCTCGTTTTCGCAAAACATTGTACATGACCTTTGGTAAAGGGCTGATTTTTTACAACCGACTTTGTTTAAAGCAATAATCGCTATCTCCAATTTTGTAGTTTTCAAATATTCAGTTTTGAAAATTTCGAAAAAAGGGATCGAAAGCTGAAAATAGGACTAGCACCACATTTTTTGCCATACCATATTACATATTGTAATGATCCATCGTTTCGAGACCAAAACCCAGATGCAACATTGCCAAAAAAGTGACAAAGAATAAACTTGTATATGGAGTGCAACGGTGCCGATAGAAAACATTTTTGTATGTCCAAATTAAAATAAGGAATTGTAGCGCGGAGAAATTTGGGGAAAATTGAACATAATCGTCCGGTAGAGCAGAAATTATAGAATGAAATAAAACAAACGGTATCAAATTCGGTCAACGCATTCGGCAGATATAAATTGAAATATAATTGAAATTTTTTAATAACATGAACAGAATATGGCCATTGTTGAAGTATAAAATAAAGATTATAAACAGGGTTTTTAAAGAATTATGACAAAACGCACGGACCGATTCGGCTAAAACACTGGGAAATAATAGACTAAAATACGGGGAAGACGACAAAATTAGTGTCAACTTTGTCGCATGTTCGGAAGCAGAGTAATGATAAAATATTTGAAAGTTACAATGAACCAAAAAGGATAAACAAATGACGCCATGTTAAGAAGCGAAGAAAGTCTTTTGGAATCAACAGAGGAAAAAAGCAAGCGAGTAGCAATTATTTTGTTACAGAAATCTTCTGTAACAATGTAAGTTACTAGAAGAAAATTCCGATGGGAGTCAGATGTGTCGTGGATACCGGGGGGAACGCTTCGTGTGCGCGAAATTGGCGTGTTGTTAAGTTTTTCAAAAGTGTAGGAATTTAAATAGAAAATAACGTTGTGATGTGTGTTGGAACTTTGAAATAGTAGGAAAAGGAACAAAATTCGGGAGTAACTTGAATTTGAAATGTCAGTCACCCTGCAAAACCTCCGGTTCAATTTAATATCCAAGCCCTGTGAAAAATGCAAATGAAGATGTTAGCATTAGCTACAAGAAGGAAGCTGTGGAATTCTAGTTGAATGAGAGCGGTAAGAAACAATATTCAATATCACATGTTCGTAGAAATTTTCGCAGCGTGACTTCAGAGAAACAACTATATTTGTGGAAGAAGAAAGTAGAAAACATGACAGCGAATACTAGAGAAGACAAACAAATAATGTATGGGAAACTTTGGTCTCGATTTGAACTTCATTGCAAGTTCAAATCGAGACCAAAGTTTCTCATACATTATTTTTCGAACGAATCAAAATGTTAATGATGAAGATCTGCGACAGTGGACCCTGGAAATTTCACAAGGAATTGGCAGCGAAAATAAGAATTTTTCCGCCTCTCACACCTGGATCAATCGATTTAAAAAAGCACATAAAATTAAGAGCGGAAAATAACTAAATGTGTATCACGCACTCATGTTCACGACGAAACCGAAAAGGATGTGGTTGCAGAGGAATTTCTCGAAAATGACAAGGAAAATTTTCACATTTCTCACCGTCTTCTGTGTACAATACAGACCAAAGCGGACTTGAACGCGAAATGCGATCAAAACACACTTTGTCGTTTGTTGGCGAAAAACACAAATATACAGTTGCTCAATCAATTAGTGTTTTATCACACTCGTACACAATAATGTCAACAATAAGTATGGATGGATATTTATTGCCTAAGTTATTTATCGTGCAACAGGAACCAAAAGGATTTTTCAGTCCTGTGGTTTCCCAAAGAATGTTTCAAACCGAAAACCTAATTGTTAGAGCTTCAAAATCAGGAAAAATGGGAAAGAAAGAGTTAAAACAGTGGTTTAAAGAAGCGTTCTTCCCATTTGCAAGTGAACATTTTGCTCTGCTTTTAGATTCGTGGACCACGTACAATGGAAAAACTTGTATTGAAGATGGATGGCAAGACAAGTGAATTGCTCTAAATACCTCCCGGGACCACAGGAAAAATCCACCCATTTGATAAGTTCTTCTTCCGACAGTAGAAAGCTATGTATCGCCGCTTATCAGAAAAAAATTGTTTCTCACAAGAGTATAAACGCCCAAGTTTCTGATAGAGACACAATTCTTCAATTGCAATCCTTCATGAATTTTCAATTTTCATCTCCTCGTTTCCAAAACATGATAAAATATTCTTGGTTTGCTACAAGGTACATAACAGAACGTCCTTCTGAATTTGTAGTGCCCGTCATATATTGCCTTGAAACTACGAAAAGGCAATAGGAAGAAGAATATGACAATGAAGTTTTCATTGGTTCTGCGTGGTGTCAAAAACATTTGTTTTAAATATTCAGTGGAAACCAGTCATTTTTGCTTTTTATTCGTGCCGCACAAACTTGCAACAAGAACCTGCTCCTGGCTTTCGCCTGCCCACCCGCTGGCTCAGTGGCCGGCCGGTTTGGCCGGCGGGCCGCTCGACAGTCGTAGGGATGTCCAGCGGCGCCGCGAGACTACATTGCTAGGTAAGATTTTAGCTTCAATTTTGGAGCCTTGCAGCGGAAACTGGCAGCTAATATTTTGGATATGGGATCCTGATAGTGCACTGCCTGTGTCAAAAATTTCAAGGGGTGTTTCGACATGAAGGATCTGTTACTTCCCTTGTAAGGAACAGATTTTATGAAAAAAAAATCTATCTTCAATATTATAGTTGTAGGAATACGCCAAAAAAATTGCGCTTCTTCAATTTTCAAAAAATCTAAGATTTCAACGAACATGAGACCTTCGCCATTCTCTTAAGGGTTCTTTACGCTATCCGAAGACAAAGTTTCATAAAAAAATGTTATGCCATTTTTGAGAAATATTTGAAAATGTGTTTTGGGGGCTTCATGTAAAGTACCTTCAAAATTCAAAATATCCATTTGAAATTACCAAAGCTACGAGATCATTCAGATCGAGTGGGGAATATCAATTTTGAAGAAAATCGGGATTGTATCGGAGTTTACGCGCTAGTGTTGTCTACAGACGGACGTTTTGCCGTCAATGGAATTTTCGGTATTAAGAACCAACAAAACATGGATTCTGGCTACATCATTTGTTAGAGGATTTTTTCTCTAATTTAGCAACAGGATTTATTCACTTTTTCGTTACCAGAGCCCGACAAAAACAATATTTCGGCCGTAAATTTGCCGTTTTCCGGCGCACGAATACATAACTTTCTCTTCTTATAAAGAACTTTCCAAGCCGAGAAAGTAAAAAAAAATATTAATTTTTCGATTTCCTAATGACAGAATTGAAATATTTCTTTAAGAATATTAAAGAAGAGTAAACGATGGACCTATATGGAACTTTTTGTTGACAAATTTGGAGCCGTTTTAGGAAAGGGCATTTAAGCATTACTGCAACTGCGGAATTTGAAGCTCTTTTTCACACAAATCTTTTGAGTTTTCGAAAAACTTTATTTGAAGTAATTTGAAGCATTTCTGCTAACAAATGGAGTAATATATAAAATTTGATGTAAATGTTCTTAGTAAAGTGGTGAGAGATATTTACAGAATATTTCATTTGTGTAATTAAAAAAACAGAATACAGCAAAAATAATTTATGTCTTCCTGTGCATGTAACAGTGCATTTAGTGCAATTATCCGCACGAAAATTTTGAAGTATAAATTTGAAGCCGTTTTTGAGAAAACAGCGTTTTATAATTTCCGAAATGTGGAAGATTGAACTCGTTTTAACAGAAAAAGTTTGAGTTTTCGAGAAATTTTATTAAACATCAATTGAAATACTGCTTGCTCTCGTAAATGAAATAATATAAAGAAATCGCTGCTAATGTTAATATTAACGACGTGAGAGGCTAGTAAATAAAATTGCGTTTTTCCAACTTTTGAAACAACAAAACAATAGAGCAAAATGAGGTTTATGCCACCTCATAGCGTACATTTAGCACAATCCCTACCAAAAGTTTAAAGAAAAAATTAAGAGCGGTTTTTGAGAAAAGCTTGTTTTTGTTATTTTTTACAATTTCACATATTGCAAGCAATATTTCGCGAAAACTACAAAAAAATTCAAAAAATGTACATGACCTTCTTGAAGGAACTCAATATAGAAAAACATTAATTTTAAGGAACATTATCTACAATTTTATAGTTGTGGGATGACGGCGAAAAAAATTTCAATTTTACAATTTTCGAAAATTCAGAGTTAACAGTGCAAATCGGACCTGTGCCACAATTATTAGTGTATTTTATTCTATTCTTACAAGAAATTTAAAGATAAAATTTAGAACCGTTTTTGAAACAATTTTGAAAAAGGCATTGGGGCTTCAAGAAAAGGGGGAAATCCCGTTAGCCGACGTTAGGTCGGTGCCGGATCTCACTATCAAGCAGGGGAAGATCACCACCATCTCCCGAGAAAAACATGCACTACACTAACGGGACTAATAACCAAAGCAATTGACGCGCCCGGAAACACGATAAAATAAATCAATCTTTTTTGACCTTAAGATTTTATAATCTCATCAATTGCATTTGTGCACATAATCACATTAAAATAAATAAATAAAAAAATTACGATGTGATGAATCCCTGAAATAGGTAGCCTAATTTCACATTAATGTAATTCCTTTACACTATGGAAGTACTGGTTTACACACTGGAGTTCATTTTGCAATAAGTGTTACACTCATTTCCATTTAAACGAAATGCTGAATGTTTGTAAAATTCGCATAAGAACGTTCTTACTTGGAAAAAACAACAGTGGGAGGAGAAATCTGAGGAATTCAATTCATAACAGATCCCACAGCATGCCTCACGTGTTCCCTTGAACATCCTTCTCGCAGTTCTATCTTCTCACACCAGCCCTCGCCCTCGCACGGTGATTGTGCAGGCACGTGACTCACAGCCCCGTACATAACTGTACGTAAGTACGTAGTCTAGATTATCCATTATATAAAAAAAACTGGATAAAATAAACACACAAGTGTAAGTTCCTACTCTCGTTTGGTTATACCTGCACGCACTCTTCCTTTCAACTTGCAACGTTAAAAAATTCGCTACATCTATACTTCTACTGATAAGTTACATATTTCACAATTAATTCAAGTGTGAATTTTCTTTTCGTTGCACCCTTAATCCTATTTATCGACGCAACGCGTCCCTTCGCCTCTGGTCAAGCGTCAAGTGCGGAGTAATCCCGCATTAATATCTGTCCTGTATTCCAGAGGACGCTGTATTTTTATGTCTCGTCTTGTCTCGTGTAGTCAGTTGTCAAAGCGGACCGCCAGGTACCATCTACCGCGCCTCCTGCAACGCCCTCCTCCGTCTGCTCAGGAAAGGGGTAGGGTTTAGGACACTTCACAGGGTTTGGACTAGCCCTTGTGAAGCAGCCAAACTCGTTTTGTTGGAACAAATTTCACATGAGATTCGACGGGAATCGAACCCGGACCTCAGTGGTGAAAGGCGAGCGATTTCGCTATGTGCCACGAGCGAAATTGAAGTGCGTAACACCTGCATCGTACACTAGCAAACTCTGTCTATAACTTCTATTATTTCCGCAGCCGGCGCGGAGCGCGCATTTCAAAAGCCATCGATGCGCGCTCTTCTCACAGCTAAGAAATGTGACTCGTTTTCTATGACTTGGAAAACGAGTGGTCACTGTACCTAGGGTAATGTAATATAGATTGAAGCTGGCAAGAGTATATGGCAAGTTTGAATAGGTAGCCAAGACAAAAGTCAATACGAGAAACTAATACGAGAAAGTCTGTGCCATTTCGTTGCACCATTAGTTTATCAGGGCCAGGAAGCGAGAGTTTCTCTGTCCAATATTCGCCGTTTTGTCACGCACCATTACATAGCTTTTTCTAAACTACTTATATTAATCGCATGTGTATATGTATATATACAGGATGAGTCACGTAACTTTAGCACCTCCTGTAACTTTTGAACGGTTCAAGTTATTGCAATGCAGTTTTCACGAAAGTGCATGAGGGAATGGGGCTAATTGACGTGTGTATTTATTTATATTTTATAACTTGTATTTTACGAGATATTTGAGGTAACTTTGTTTTTTTGAAATGGAATTATACATATTTTTTCAGTCTATCATGACGAGCATAAAAAGAGGAATTCAATGATACACATATTGTCATATGTTAGATTAGCATTTTTTTGAGTAATTGTGATTTTTTGCGTCTCATGTTTAACGTATATTTTGAATGTAACTGCCCGCCACGCAAGGCCACGCAGCGTTCCACCAGCAAAGGTGAGCTCGGGGTAGGGAAGCTGATTTTAGTATTTCATAATACTAAATATATTCCAAGTATTCATAAAACGGTTGCAATTTTTTCCTGAACTCTGCATTCCATGCCCCGCTGGTGGGAGAGTCCTGGTAAGGAGGAAACCCCAGTAGCCGACGGTAGGTCGGCGCAGAATCTCGCCATCCAGCGGGGGAAGATCATCGCCATCTCCCGAGGGAAAACATGCACTACACTTACGGGACTAATGACCACCGCTATTGACGCACTCGGAAACACGAAAAAATCAATCAATCGCAACATGCCGAATGGATGCATCCAATATTATGAAGGCCGTCCGCGCGCCGCCCCGCCGCGGAGCAGGTAGGGCGCTGCGTGCGCCACGAAGACGTCCCTCCTGCCCGAACGGCGCGGCGCTCCGCCGCAGCGGCCAATCCTCAGGCGCCCATTACGGGGAAAGGAGCATGTCCCCTGAAGGCCGCATCCCGCGTCAAAAGGTTAGGAAAGGTCCGACTAAAGCATCTACACACACACGACCCCAGAACAAAGGATCACTCGCACATTTTGACACAATTCGCACTCAATGGTGACTTCTTATAACGAGGGTTCACTCGAAACATGCTTTCCAAAACCCTCTCCACTTCTACTTTGCCTAGGCGTATTTTCTTCCATAACAATTATGTATATATTTTTGCGTTTTGGGTCGGTAGTCCGACTAAGCCGGTCAGCTACCGGTGACCCCCGTGCCTGGACCTAGTTAAATTCCCATGCTTGACGATATGAGCGATATGAGGTGAACATGACGTATTCTCTTCATCGTATCTGCCTACTTGAGATTTTCTTCGTCACACGGCTACAGAAACTGGGACGATTTTGAAGGAAAGCTATCACTATATTTTTGCCTCGACCGGGAATCAAACCCATGGACCACAACACAGCAAGCTAGTACGCTGCCCATGGGCCATCCCACAGGACTAAAACCATTATACAAATTAAAAATGTTTGCAAAACTTGTTACAGTGGAATATTTAGTAAGTATGTCAAAGCAAAAATTAATAAAGTGAAATATTCCCTAAATAGTAAAAGAAATCATAATATTTGAGTATTATATTAGAACCCTACTATATTCAGTAAATTATTTAGACTCAGACAAACTGATGGAGATTTTGATTTACTACCTTCAATGTCTAAGCAACTTAAAGCAGAAACGACCCATCCTGCTAAAATCCTGCCATCCTTCATTAATCACTCTTTACCATTATAACCCCATCCCTGCATGGAAAAAGAAGTTGGATCCCTTCTCAAACACATTGCCTGTCGATGTCAGGAAGCTCAAGTGGCACTTTGGGCGAACGACTTCGTTCAACATCCTCTTGAAATCCAGATCAGTCGACGAGTCATCAGTCTTCATTCTCGTATATTTGCCACGTCAAGACTTTTAACCAGTACGTGATCTCTTGTTACAACGTATCATATTTGTGTACTCATACTGCGACAAGAGAACACGATCAAGATAAATAAAATGAAATAAGCGTACATACATGACAAACAAACATGATTTTCGTTTTTACCAAAAATGGAAAAATCGGTTGTCAATATGTGGATGTGACTAGCTAGATCATTATTAACGAGTTCGCCAACGCGGTTATGGACGCGTTCGCTAAAAGGAACTCATTTGCAGTGGTGATTTAGCACTGAGACACATGTTTAATAGACTTTTCCTTCGAGGGGAAATCAAACATCCCGGGACGAGACGAAAACGTTGAATTCAAAATGCTAATAAAACAATAGGCATTTCGCGTCTAACACTAAAAAAGCCTTCGATAAGATCTGTCATGAAGGATTATTACTCAAAATTAAACAACTACCATCCCATTCTCACTACTTTCTGCTCCTATCTGAAATGGTTTTAAAATCAACAGATAGACCGAATTTGTGCAAACCAATCTTAAATGTATTTGAAATTATGAACTTTTAAGTGCTTCAAACTATTGATTTAGTAACTTACTGATGCCCGACTCCTATGTTCATTACAATATTAATTTAATATTATGTACGCGGGCCGACGGCTCATCCTGTACGGAGTAGGTAAACGCTGATAATTTATTCTGTAAAGAAAAACACAGGATGGTTGACCTGGGGAGACTATCTATTAATAAAAATCAGACTTCATGTATCGCTAACACAATTACTTTATTTATTGCTGGTATTTTCATGCCTTATTTACAACTTTTTGCTTTATAAATTATTCGGCATGCCATCAAATTAAATATGGATTTTGAATATTAAAGACTTTTACTTAAATAAAAAATTGTCTAATAATTTCTTTGCAAAGAATGATTTGCCTATCTTGCAAGATGATTTTCTTGGCGCATACAGTTAGTGAAATCCATGTCCTAGTAGCCCTCGGTACCAAAGAGAAGAATCATTCCCAAAGAGTCCCGTTGACCAGCAGCAATTTTCTGGTCTTGTTTCTTAACGTTGAAATTATGTCCAAATTCACGTGCTAAATACAGTATTAAACAATTCACACTATTCACAAAAAATAGATACACGCGAATGCCTCTGGTGGACATCTTCATTCGACGCCAACGCCTTTAATAAAATCTGTCACCACTGGATGCCCATCTTTCTTGCGTCTAGTTAGGTGACGATTCCAAAAATAAATATTTATATCTATACTTCTGTATCTACATCTATCCATATCTATATTCCATATCTATATTGCGGCGTCCCAAACGACCCTTTTCACATTCTCGTATACGTACGTATATACGGAGTAATATACGTTGTATAGAGAAAGTGATGTAATGTTGCGCGAAAAAACGGCGGATTTTCGGCGGAAAAAAATCGTTGCCAGACTCTGGTGGCGAAAAAAGTGCATAAAACCAGTTGCTAAATTAAGAGAAAAAACTCCTCTAACACGTGGAATAGCCAGAAACCGTTTTGTCAGTCCGAAAAAACAATTGGAAGCAAAACGTCCGCACCGTCCGTCTGTCCGGTCCGCCGTGTCTTGTTTAAACAAGGGTGATTTATATTAATCACCTAGTGAGAGTTTGTTACGAATTTCGTCTTGCGTAGCGAAGCGTCGAATGAATTAAAAGTGTTCGTCAAAAAAGTACCTTGGAATAAAAACCGTTCTACAGACCCAAGAATCTTTTATACTAATCATGTATGCCGAAGACCGGTAACTCGTCATGAAGTTGGACACAGGTAGTGAAGCGACTATTCGCCTTAAAATTCTGAAGCCATGTTACTCGCGTTTGCCTTTGTTCGTTTAACAAGTATTCATTGAAGTGAACCGGTTTCTTCACATTCGTTGCTAGTAGAGACACGAGCCAATGATAATAATTAAAATAATGTGTGTAACATTTTTACTGCGAAAAAGTGATATTTTCTTCGTTTTAAAGCCAGCAGATTCCTATGCCTTCATGACAAATTGCCAAGTCCTTTCGATTGACAGAGTTATTCGTATATTGCTTTTGAGATTATATTTTTTCCGAACAGAATTTTCTCTTCGAGTTTCATTTTTTCTTCAGACCTTCACAGCCTGGCTTTTTAGCTTACTCGTGAAGCGACTATAAGTTTAAAAACTTTCTCTTCCAAAACGAAAGTTTGTCCACTTGTTCCAGGAATACTTTCGAGCCAGTCATCATTCTTTCATAACAATTTTATGCATTTCAAAACGAATATTCACATGTAGAATAACTCTTAAGAATGTTCTAGTAGTTTTTCTTTCTGTAACATCTGTAATCAGAACAATCATAAAATATCTTACACATCATAAACAGTTTTTCTTCGATTTTTTCTCATATTTGCTTAATTTCTTGAACTGCTCTGACTATATAGTGCTCTTTTGATATCTCTTTAAATTAATAACGTCCATTTTTCAACATTTGTAGACTTGAAATAAAATAAAATTAGAGTAAAAAAAGCTGTCTAAAAATAGTGCGCGACACACCTAGTAAAGCTGATTTTTCTTTCGTTCAATCTTCCCCACTCCCAGACTCAAATACCACTTTGATCACTATAACATACTAAATAACTAATATTAACGATCGATACAATTGACAATTGATAGTAGAAGTTGATCAATATTGTTTATTTTTGCAATTCTAACAGATAAGAAAATGAAAATACATAACAAGCTTTCGGCATGTATTCAATATTTACATTATTCGTCTAAATAGTGCATTGTATTCTTTAATTATTTTTTTACTAATTTAGACCATTCTCGACGAAGGCAAAAATTAGTCAAAATGCAGTTGTATTTAATGTTTAAAGTTTACACACAATAATGTGCAATTGCTAATCAATTTGTCAAAATTTTAGCAATTAATAAAATATTATGTTTGCTTTGGTGCAGATGTATGAGGTGTATAGTATTCTATTAAATATCTGTAGTGGAGAATTGTGAAACTTTTTATGTAATCCGTTGAATACTCAAATGATTCTCGTTTTCCTCTATCTTCCTAAAATTGCTCCGTATCATTTTATCATTTCAGAATTTATCAATAGAGTAGTTTATATTTTTCTACAGAAAGTGAAGAATGTTTGTATTAAAGCAAGCTGCTAGTAAGTAAGTTCTCGTTAACCAATTCTGTGGTGGCAGCTGAGATTTTGCGGTACTCCATGATAAAATATATGGGGTGAATAAGATATCAACCACAATAGTATACAATGTAATTATAATGCGATTACATGTATTCAGACACGTGTTTCGGGAACACTCTTCCCATCATCAGTGGTTCTACAATTATTAAACAAATTACACATGTCAACAAATCATATATCAACAGTGAACAAATAAATAAATAAATATTTAGAATAAGTACTTACCCAAGTAACATAGATTAAAACACATAATTATGGAAGGTCGAATAACGCCATTTTGGACGTACGCTGTACGAATGCAGAGTGCGGGAAGGAGGAAATGGACGAAAGAAAGCTAGTCAATTAATAAATTTATGATGGGGCTGGATTTAACTATTGATTGTTCATTAAGACTTACCCAAACTTGTAAGTCTTCGCCCTTGGTCTATTATAGGATAAATTCTACGCGAGAGTTGATACCTAAAATAGTACACTAATTGCATTCAGAGCAAAAACAAGAAATACAAGTTGCAGGAAAGAGAACTAACAAAGCATGAAATTTGTCCGAGGAATTTAAACAGCAAAGAATCCAGAGCATGTGTTAAGTGCAAGAAATCAGTAGAATGCACATCACATCCATTGTTTCTAAAGATAGCGAAAAACATTATTACTGAACTGTATACATATATTTTCAAATCAACATTCACCATATATGAAAGTGTATGCTCTTATTTTCCATTTTATGAAAGAAAAACATATTCTTTAATGCACTGATGGATTTTATAAATTTATATTAATAATTTTAAATAACAAAGTACTCGATAAAGCACGGCTACGTTCTCTCTGCAAGTTCTGCTGGTTATTCGGCACTACGGCTTTGTACCTGGTTTTGTCAATAAATTTGTTTTAAGAACCCTGGTGTGTTTAATTTGGATACTTCAGTTTGCAAGACGCGATCTTTCCATTTCACATTTTGTGAAAATTCATATCATTAACTGTTTAACGTTTTTTATACTTTGGACTTCAAAAGTGCTTCCCCAATTAAAATTGTCACCGCATGTCACTGACTGGGGAATACTGGCAACATGGGCGACATCTAGTGATTGGTTTTCAAATTATGACAGATACTTCGGCCGGGGGACTCCAGGACCCCACCAGAGTAGTAAAGGGTTAAGCTACGTAATTTCCGTACAAAATTTCCGCTCTTCGCTTTACCCTATAGAAGCATTTTGGGTTGTTGCCGCCCCCGCTGGGCGCGGCCGTGGGCGTGGCGTGGGCAGGCAGCGTGGCGTGCGGACGGGGCCTCGCGCGAGTGAGCGCCGGATCCGGGTGGTGCCACAGCCCGATTCGGAGGCGCCGACGTGGCCGACGCAGACGGAATACGAGATGCGCTCGCCCGCCTGCCCCCCAAACCCCACAAAGTCGAAACTCGCCCTCTCAGCTCCGTTCGTTTCTTCCGTGTTCGACCGCCGGGACGTTCGCGATTCGCTTTGAGACTTCACTTTCTTCTTTTGCTGTTTTCTTCCTGCCCCTCCTTTCTTTTAACTCTACTTTGGTCCTAGGCGGACCCCGTTTTTTTCTCCTGTTGCGTACTACTCCTAAGTCCGAAGCGGTGCTTCTCATGGGCATCGTTCCCCTCCGAGTGGAAGCTTCCCTCGCCTCCGCTTGCATCTCCCTCTCCCTCCTCGTTCCTCGTACTCTCCCCATTCTCGTCGTCGCGCTGCAACTGAATTCCATCCTCTACTTCTTCCCTCCCTCCCTACTTCACCGCCGCCGCCTCCAGCAGCGCATCTGCCCCAGGAGCACGCGCACGTCAGCAGCTTTGCGTGTCGGCTCCCGGAAACACCGGCCTTGCCCAGGCGACGCCCTGCACCGACCCCGTTGCTTCGTCGCGGCCGCTCCCGCGTCGAGCGCTTCACAGCCACATTGCAGGCACGCGCGGGGCCGACTCTCTGTACAGTCGCCTTTTACAAATAACTTCTAAGGAAACGAGTGAATTTCACATTTTGCTCTTTAAAGAAGGAATAGGTGGACAGTAAATTTTATCACTAGGGCCCGGATTTTAATGACCTAAAAATCAGTGAAATATGCAAGGATTTATGACCTAAAACCTGTATAAATATGACCTTAAAAAATAAAATATGACGTTATACAAGTTATTTTTTAAAAATTCCTGTTGATTTTTTAGGTATAACAAACACAAAATTCACTCAAGAACAGATTGTGACTACGGTACATACGGTTTGCAGTCTTTGGAACTAACTAGCGTTTTTAAAAAAAATGCTTGTGTCTATAAAGCAAATCAAGTAGTACAGTACAATAATATCCATCAAACAAAATGTCTGGCTTTACTACTGCATACTTCTTGTTTAATGTGTTCTAATTTCCTCTCAGTCTTCAGTTTATAGAGAGTTGCATTAAATCACAAGATGTATTTTCAGGTTTTCCCGTCTTACAAGACCTACGGTTGTCGCCGGGGATAGTTTTGTATCTGGGACAGCTCCTCTCCACATCACATGACGTCACGGGAGCGTATTTGAAGGCGGCGATATCCAGAATTTCGCTGAAGAACACTCATCAATTTGTTGTACGCTTTTTCAGCCACATTACCAAGAGCTCGATCCAACTCTCTTTGTTCAAATCCACTTACGTTTCAAATAATCTTTGTGGAATAATTTTTAAGTTTATTCGTAATAATATCACCTGATACTACGCGAGACACATTTTCAAGCCTTTTATTCTTGTGTCCATACAAATATGACAGATGTATGTATTTTGGGCAAAATTTGGCCTAAATATGACCTTTTACTAAAAACTGTGTAAATATGACTTTATATGCACAATAAAAATACGTTTTTTTAATCGACAATACCTGGATTCGTGCATACATTGTTTTAAAATTCCCCCGAAAGTTTAGAAAAAATTTATGTCCTGTCATTAAAATCCGGGCCCTACTTATCACAACTAGTTTAAAAGGTCAAGAAGTTTTAAAGATACACCAGCTAACGAGTTACAGAACAGTTTTCTTGCAAACCCCCAAAAATTGTGATGCATTATTATTTCAGTGCAGCTTTCGATGGATTAACTACCATCATCAGTTTCCTGCTCTTCCGAAGCCAGAAAACGAATTCGTGGTAGTCGCCTAGCCCGTAGCCTTACAAGGCCTGAACATATATATTTTTTTTATTTCGAATGCGTCGAACAACAGATTACTAATACACCAATATTTCTTGCAACCCACGCAAGTTATTTTTAGGGTAGCTGAGAACGTATGCTTCATATTGCAAACGTTCCATTTCAAATGTTCCCTTTTCTACCCAAGCTTCGTCACACATATTTGATAAGCAAGCACCTCCAAGAGCCGCGTATCTTCCCCATTGGTGTGTGCCTGTCAGCAGCATTGCACGACTTGACACCTCGGTGTAGCACCAGCCAGGCCAGCCTTCTCACCGCTGCGGATCTATTGCATCGATAGCGCCTCTAGGGAGCAGGCAGCAACGGCGTAAAAACGTAACCGACGCAGCTCCCGTTTGGTGGTTGCCTCATATAAATTCTACGCTAACGTGTATTTCATATTGTTCTCTTCAAATAAGTAATTGTTAACATAATACCATAGGCTACTCTTGAAATAACTTATACTCTGAAAGTGCAAATGATGTTTATGAAATCCGTTAACGTCGAAAAGAACGTTGCATCAATGTCTTCTGAAAACTCACTGTAAATGATGAGCCGATAGAAGAGATACTGGAGACAAGCGGGCAGCTAATATAATTTCCAGGACTGCCAGCAAAATGAGCTTGAGTATATAATCGGATGACTACATCACTCGCAGCCCCCCCTTTTACCTACGCGTCGGTTTCTTCAGCATATACCATCACCAAGCGCCCCATGAAAGAGAGCTCAGTGCATCAACTGATGTCACTGTAGTGCCTCTGACCCAGAGGTCCTAGGGTTCCAGTCCCGACCGTGGTAGGATTTTCGATTCTAGCTTGTCAGCTAGGTCGAATTCAGCCACTGTCTGGAGGAGAATTCTAGCGGCCGGGTGCTCTGATCGGTATCTTTCCGAGGTTTCTCCGATCAACACCAGGCTGTTGCTAGAGCAGTACCCTAACAAACGGGCCACGGACTGGGCATGATCTTTCCTTTCTCTTCCTTGTCCTTTCCTTCCCTTTGCTTGCACTCACTTACTTACGTCCAACACACCGCCACACATTTTGGAAAATCAGTCAGGAACTTAAGAGCTTCTTCCCGGCTGGGGCGGTGCCGCGCTGGTGGGAGATAACTGATTACAGAAACTCCCCGTAAGCCGACGTAGGTCGGTGCCGTCTCTCGTCTTTCAGCGGGGGAAGATCACCGCCACCTCCAGCAATAAAAATGCACTACACGTACGGGCTTAATGACCTTATCAGTTGCGCCTATGACTAATCAATGAATCGCCCAGCGCCGTCCCCAACAGCCGCGTTTCCCCTCCAGAAGTTCTTGCACGACAGCAACCCTCGCGACCCGTCCCCAGTCCTCGCCCCGCACGGCTCCGCTGCTCCGTCACCGCCACTCGGGTGAGGGCGGCTCCGCAAAAACCCTCCGACGCTCCTCGCAGCCCCGCTCCGCGCTCGCACCTGCGGCGGCGCCCTTCGTCCCTGGTTTTGCTCCCCGCCCCCACCTTCCAGTAGCGTATCTTCCCCTTTCGCGCCCTGGGCACCGCTGACCTCATGCGTTGCATATACACAGGGTGAGTCACGTATTCTAGCACATCTATTAACTTTTAAACGGTTCAAGTTATTGCAATGCAGTTTCCACGAAAGTAGATGAGGGAATAGGGCTAATTGACTCGTGTATTTATTTATATTTTACCACTTGTCTTTTACGAGATCTTTGAGGTAACTTGTTTTTTCAAATGGAATTATACATATTTTTTCGGTATATCACGACGAGCGTAAAAAAGACGTATTCAATGATATACATATTGTCGTATGTTAGATAAGCATTTTTTTGAGTAATTTTGATTTTTTTGCGACTCATATTTAAGGGATATTTCGAATGTAACAGTCCGACACAAAAGGTCAAGCAGCGCTCCACCAGCAAAAGCGCGCGGAGAAGGGAAAGCATCTTACTATTTGAAGATACGAAACATATTCCAAATATTCACAAAACTGTTGCAGTTTTTTCCTGAACTCTGCTTGCCATCCTTCCGCATTTTCATATTTTTTGTATTAAGGGTTTAAAATATGGATTTGTCAGAAGTAGTATGTACTGAAATAAGATTGTTATTTCAATTTCATTAAAAGGGGTGTCATTCTAGAGCATATTAATGGGATCATGGAAACTAATAATAAATTATGATATATAGAGTACAAAGAAAAATGCACATTTTCAGCAAATATTTTTTTGTTAATGCGAATATAATAACACCTTATAAAATTAAAAATTGCAGGAAGATAATGATAACTATCCCTATGTTTCTATCGCTAAGTTATTATTATATTCTTAATAACATTAAAATTGTTTGCTCAAAATGTGCAATATTCTTTGTACAATCTTAAATTGTAAAAAAAATTATTTTCTCTATTGTGTTTTGTTTCAAGATCCCATTAATGAAAATAGTTAACTTTGACGCTATCACATACTTAATATGTTGAAATTTTAACACTTAAAACACGCTTAATATAGTATAATATGTATTTGTGCACTCACCACCAATCGTGTGTGTCGTGCACAAAAGCGGACATCTAATTTACTCTGTCCGTTTACTGCCCACTGCCTCGGTACCTCCGACCTGTTCCGAGAGTGTCAAGAAACCGTTCGGGAAATCGGCAACCTGAGCCCTTGGCTGGCCCTTTCTTACCGGTAGGAGGGCGGAGTGAGTCATGCAACGAACGCACGCTGAGTGGATGCCGCTGAGTGACAGCGGTTTCTTCGGTGTTGCCGCCTCTTCAGAGGACTGATGCGCTGACTAGCGAGCGATTTAATACTCATCTCAACAGAACAGATATATGGAATTTAGAAAAATGTATGTCACTGAATAAGTGGCCTGTAATTATCTTTAATATAATAATATATCTTGTCAGATTTTTATTCTCGTAATTTTCTCGGGCTACCTCCGGTAGCCTCGGTAGCCCACAGTTTTATACGCCACTGCGACCTTCTTGCCCTCAGCGTGCCGCTACGTAAGGAAGGCGCGGCGAGCTCTCCTAGTCTGCGCATGTCGCCCAACAATTACCCCAAACTCACTGATTTAGCGTGTTTAGGAGCGATGCAAAGAAAATACTAGGCAAAATTGCTTGAAACTGATATTATCGGATACAATCATTACCTATATTTAAATAGGCGCCACTGCATACGTAATTGCATTGATTGGCTGAGTTTAGCTCAGAGCCAGTCCTTGCCGCTGTAGTGAATCTGCCCGGAAAGTCCTAGAGTTCGAGATCGGACGGTAGCTGGATTTTCAGAATCATCAAATCACAACAAAAAATAGTAGTGCTATAGAATGGCACAGACTTTCTCGTACTACTTAAATTTCTAATTTGTTTGGTGCGGGGTAGCTTTACGGTCTTGCTCCATTCTCTTGCCAGCTGCCATCTAATGCCGCCCAAAAATCCATTTCTTTTTAAATTTATCAGTTTTTTCAAAGTTTGAAAAAAAATTGAGACGTTTTGAAAAATGCCGTTTGAGTGTTACTGAAAACACGGAAATTTGAGTTCATTTTCACTGCAAACTGTTGAGTTTTCGAGAAAATTTATTTGACATTATTGAAAGAACATGTACGATTACAATAATGTCGACAAATCGCCGCCAATATTAACAACGTGAGAAGTTGGTCAAAAATTACAGTTTTGTAATTTAATGTAATGTAATTTAGCACTACCCCTATCAAAACTTTAAAGAAAAAATTTGATGCCTTTTTCAGAACATCTTGTTTTTATTATTTTGTAAAGTTGCACACATTGCACACAAAATTGCGCGAAAACTAGGGAAAAAATGATAATGACCTTCTTAAAGAAATCAACTATGAAAAATAAATTTCATTTGAGAGAAAATTCTCTTCTTTGTTGATGGAAGACGACGAAAAAAATTCAATCTTTTGCAATTTTCAAAAATGTAGAGTTAACAGTTAAATTTAAAGTTAAAATCTGACGCATGCCAAATTTATGGGTGTATTTTACTATATTCCTTAAACAAATGAAGAGAAAAAATTGTGAGCCAATTTGAAAACAAAATGGAAATTGATTGACGGGCTTCCTATGAACGACCCCCACATTTTAAAGAAAGTGTTTCAAAATCGCAGCGCCTCTGGCGGATCCAAGTCGACCGGCGAATATCCATTTTGGAAAACATACTACCTATGGTTTACTCGCTGGTGGTGTTCACAGACGGACGGAAGGATAGACAGACGGACGTTTTGAAAAAAATATTCGGTATCAGGATATCCCAAAACGTGTATTTCCGTTGAAATCTCGGAATCGATTTTCCGCAACATTACATAATTTCCCCCTATAGCACATATTACTCCGTATATACGTACGTATACGAGAAAGTAATCAAACATATGTAATTGTATTTGCTGGTGCCAATTTCGTCTACCAAAAGGTTTTGAGTTCGATTCCCGCCCTCAACGTATTTGCCCTCTACATCTGAATAGCTCAATCAAAGACAGCTACTCCCTTTTACTTTCTTGTGTACGTACGTATATACGGAGTAATATATATGTAGTATAGAGAAAGTTATGTAATGCTGTGCGCGAGAACGGTGGATTTTCGGCAGAAAAAATTCATTGTCGGGCCCTGATAACGAAAAAGTAGATAAATCCTATTGCTAAATTAAGAAAAAATCCTCTAACACGTAGTGTAGCCAGTATCCTGTTTTGTGGGTCCTTCATACCGAAAAGCCAATTGACGGCAAAACTTCCGTCCGTCCGTCCATCCGTCCGTCCGTCCGTCCGTCCGTCCGTCCGTCCGTCCGTCCGTCCGTCCGTCCGTCCGTCCGTCCGTCCGTCCGTCCGTCCGTCCGTCCGTCCGTCCGTCAGCCCGTCTGTCTGTGAAAACTACTAGCGCATTAATCATACAGAGGATTTCTTCCAAACTGAAGAATCCCCTGTCCATCTGGCCCTAGTCGAAGTTTTCAGATTTTGAAAAACATTATTTAAAATTTGGAGGTACTCTACATGATGCGACATTTTCAAAATTTTCTCAAAAACGACTCCAAATTTTCTCCAAAATTTCTTCAAGTAAAATAGTAAATTACATTTACAAAGGTGGCATAGGTCAGATTTCAGGGTTAACTCTGAATTTTCGAAAATTTCAAAAGTTTAATTTTTACGGCGTCTTCACACAACTACAAAATTGAAGATATTATTTTTCCTTTAAATGAAATTGTTTGCCCATATTTAGTTCTTTCATTAAGATCATGTATATTTTTTTGAAAATGATTGTAGTTTTCGCGAAATATTGCATGCAATATGTGGTATACTAAAAAAACAAACAAGATTTTCTCAAACAGCTTCAATTTTTTTTTTAACTTTTGGTAAGGGTTACTCTATAACTCATAATTTTTGCGACTGCAAAAATCACTCTAAAAATGAGTGGACTACTGTTTCACGCTTATACGAGTGATATCAGCTATCACTATAAGTGAATGATATAAAATATCCTTTCCGTGTGAGTGAAAAATTGGTTCCTAACTGACAAGTGAGTTAGTCCTGCGAGAACATTCCACTCTCGTTTGAGTCAGTTCAGCGTCCTTTGAAGTTCAGAGTTTGAACGCCAGATGGAGCAGAGCAGAGCAGAACAAAGAAGTCACAATGAGATGTATAAAACCGATGCATAAGCCTGTGAATAGTGAAACTGGATTTGCAACTTGAGTTGATTGAATTATAAAGTAACACTCAATTCCAATAATTGTTTCTTAATGTTTCGAAATTAGAGTTCTACAAGTCCTTGCCGAAAACTGATTTCCCAAATCTGATATCTCATACCCAGAAAGTTACTGTTATGTAACAATTTTTTTTTTCATAAATACAATTTTTCTAATAAATTATTCTGGCCCGGCTAATTTTTTTCTTTCCCTTACCGTCTCTTTAAAAAGTTTGCCCATCATTGCGCTAGGACATAGAAAAACAAAAAAATCTCAAAAACCAAAATCAGATAAAAAGATAAGATACAATAAAATGACTTGAATGATTTTAAAAAATCAGAAAAAATAATAATAAATTATAATATAGAATTATAATTTATTATAAGTATATTAAAATCAGAGTATAATAAATTATTAAAATTCCACATTTTTTCTTTACTTTCAGGCAGAGAACGTTCCTTCGTGATTCACTCCTACGTGAGCACCTTCGATTTCTTCGTAAGCGTTGTCTACCTGCAAGTGAAGAAAAAATATGGGATTTTAATAATTTATTATATACTATGATTGATTTTAATAAACTTATAATAAATTATACTTTTAATAAATTATGAAGTATATTAAAATCAATCAGAGTATAATAAATTATTAAAATTCCACATTTTTTCTTCACTTCATAATTTATTACTAGCAGAATTTATTAAAAGTATAATTTATTATAAGTATATTAAAATCAATCATAGTATATAATAAATTATTAAAATTCCATGTTTTCTTCACTTTCAGATAGAGAACGCTCCTCCGTGTGGGCAAACGACCTGCATTACGGCGAAGGAGAAGGAGAAGGAGGAGGGCGCGGCGCGGAGCGGAGCCGTCGGCGGGGCGCAGCGGGCCGTGTAAGGCGGCAGGCGCGCGAGCGGAAGCCAATTAAGCCGGCGCTCGCGGGGCGGCCAATCGCAGCGGCTAATTGAAGCGGCGCCACGCGCCCCTCGCACGTGCGCCCCCGCCCCGCCCCCGCCCCGCCTCCGCCCCAACTCCGCCCCGCCTCCGCCCAGCCACTGCACGCCCCGCCGCCCACGCCCGGCGCCTAACAGCTGTTCAAAACTATCGCGGGCGCTCCTGGCTTCAGGAGAAGGCGTATTTGATTGGGGGCGTCATCGGCTTAGGTGGCTCGGGGAACCAATTGGTAACTAACACTGTCGTGCTTCTGATCGGCAGTTACTAGGGTTCCAGACCAGGCGGTGGAAAGATTTTCGATACTAGCTATAGAGCTGGGTCGAATTCAGCCGCTGTCAGGGGAAGAATTCTAGCAGCCGACTGCTCTCATCGGTAGTTTTCCGTGGTATCTCCGGTCAACACCGGGCGACTGCCGGAGCAGTAGTAACGGGCTACAAACTGCGCGCAATCTTTCTTTCTTCTTCCTTGTCCTATCATCACCCCATAGTTATACTCACTCTTACATACGCTGCACTTTCATACATTCCGGGAAACCAGTTGGGAACATAAAGCTTCTCTCTCCTGGGGCGATGCTACGATAGTTGAAGATACTTGGTTGATGAAAAACCCGTAAGCCTGTAAACGTGAAGGTCGGTGACTAATCTCGCCCTCCAGAGGGGAAGTCATCACTTCCGCCCGCGACAAACGAATCATTAAACTTACGGGACTAATGACCTTAGCAGTTGACGCACCCGGAATCACTAATCAATCAATCAACAATTCAGGTGCGTTAGCTTCTAACATCATTAGTCTCGTAAATGTAAAGCATGTTATATTCTGGGTCATTTCGATGTTCCTAACCGTTGGAAAGTGAGATCGGGCGCCGTTGGCTTGCGGGGTTTCCCCCTTCAGGTATATCCCCAGCGGGGCATCTCCCCATCCAGGACAAGCTTTCGAATGTGTGGTAAGGAATTATCTTTGTGTATGTGTGGGGAAGGGATGGTCACTCGCGATTCGTGACGCGTTCGTTTAAGTACTGCTGCGTCGTATCGATCGGAGAAACAATGGAACACTAACGTTCAGGACAGCCTGCCGAAAGAATTCTTCTCCACACTCCTGCTTTCCAGCCAGCTAGGTGCCGTGGGTAATGGCTTCCGCACGCACCGTCCAGCGCTGGGGTCACAATCTGTCCTCGCCCAATTGATTGATTTATTGATTTTTTCGCGTTTCCGGGCGCATCAACTGCTTTACTCATTAGTCCCATTAGTATAGTGCGTCGAGCTACCGTCGGCTGGCGGGGTTTCCTTCTAACCAGGACTCTTCCACCAGCGGGGCACCGCCCCAGCCGGGACAAGCTCTAAGCTCCCGACCGGTCTCCCTGAATATGTGGTAGTCTAGTGCATGTTAGTGCAAGTGTGTGTGTCGGCCTTCATTTTACAACTTAGAACAGCGGTATTTGCGTATATTTCTCAGTGCTAACCGACAAGCAAGTATTCGCGAAATAAACGCAGAAATCAATGTGGGACGAACGACACAACGTTAGGACAGTGCGGCGAAATTTCGCTTTAATAGGCAATGAAAGCAAAATGCAGACTCGAGTGCCTTCGCTAATATCGTTACATCGCCAGCAGCAACTCTTCTGAGCTCGTGACCACAGGGATTAATCCTAGACGATTGTAATCCGTGATTTGGTCAGAAAAGTCCCGATTTCAGTTTGTAAGAGCTAATGGGGTTCAATTGAGGCGCATATCCCTCGAAGTCATGGTCCCAAATTGTTAGCAAGGCAATGTGTAAAGCTCGTGGGGGCTACATAATGATGGGGACTGTTTTTAATTGGAATGGACTGGGTCCTATAGTCTAACTGTATCGATCATTTATTGGCAACAGTCACTTTCAGGTACTTGGAAACCATTTGCGACCGTTCATGAACATCTTGTACCCAAACAACGATAGATTTTTAAGTATGACAGTGAGCTATATCATTGGACCAGAATTAATCACTATTGGTTTGAAGAGCATTCTGGAAACTTCGAGCCAATAATTTGGCCACTCCGATCGCCCGCCATGAATCCCACCAAACATTCATGGGGCATAACCGAGAGGTCCGTTCGTGCACAGAATCCTGCACTGGCAACACTTTCGTAATTATGGACGGCTATAGAGGGAGCATGGCTCAATATTTTTGCAGGGAACTTCCCAAGATATATTGAGGGCGTGCCTCGTTGAGTTGCTCGCACATTGCCGCGCAAAAGGGGGTCCTACAAGAAATTAGGAGGTATCCCATGACTTCTTTTACCTCATTGCAAACTGCATAAACCAACAATTATTTTCTTTTTATCTTCTTTTGTAGTCATTTCATCATTAGGAAATTAGAGAACACATTTTTAAAAATATGATTTTAGACAAACTCTCGGATCCTACTCATCGGTATAGCCAAGCAGCAGATAACTGTGTTTAAATTATTTTCCGAGGCACTAATATGATGAAATGAATTTCTCTAAAAATTTTATGTATACTTTATATAAAATACATATGTATATTTTTGTTACTTTGTAACAGCAATATATTGAAAATGATTGGAATATGATTATCGATTTCGTTTCTTCAAGGTATAAACTGCTCTAAATCATTTTTAAATCATTTTTAAATCATTTTTAAATCATTTCATAGTATTCATATCACATTCACTATAATAATAATTTTTACCCCGTAAGTTCAAGTACAAACATGGTCAAAAGCAGTGCGATGGTGTTCGGATAAGGACACTATTATTTTTTTGTAAAAATGAAATACCGTATTCAGGGATTTACGCATACAAAAATCTACAATCTACTTGACAAAATCTAGTGTTAAAACGAATTAAAATTAATATTTTATAAATATTCTCTGCTTCTCAATACCGCCATTAGTCCCGTAAGTGTAATGCATGCTTTTTTCCTCTGGAGATGGCGGTGATCTCTCGCTGGTTGGCGAAATCTGGCGCGGACCTACCGTCGCACAGTGGAGTATTTGGTGCCAAAACCTGGCCATAAGTCGAAAAAACAAATTTGAACTGAGGAAATATTTAGCATTTCCAGCATGAAGTGAAAGGTTTGTTGCATCGTGTTGTGCAAAATTTTGCCTCTTGGGAAAGGCTAACGGCTCTTATTATCGGTCTGCTTCCAGCCGTGGGGCGTGCTAACGGAGCTTGTCCAGCGCGTGTCTCAGTGAGTGGATTCAAAAACCCTTTTGTAGTACGATTTTTGTGTTTTCTGAACTATTACGTTGATAATGGGTATTGATGTAAAATGTATGCACTATTACTTTAGGATAAAGTTTTTCTCAGATATCAATAATTACTAATGTTATTGAATATTTTACATTTACCTGTAAAGTAAGTTAATTTCAAGTATTTTTCACCAAACATTAGCATTTTAGTGGAACTGCCGGACGGTGTTGAGCTATAAAGTTTATACCAATTGATAAACAATTTTATAAGCTATTTGGAACATGAGCCAAGTAATCCACATAAATCCACTAACATTTGTTATAAATTTTTATGGTAAGGTCGGTGGCACCAGATTGATTAAGAAATTGCGCGAAGTAATATTTTCTTTTGCATAATCAGAACAAAATATCAAGAATTTGACTACAAAAGAACTAATTAATGTAATTACAGATAGTTATAAATATTTTGGTGAAGAGATAGATCATATGCAACATTGTTTATAGGTTTCTGTGTTAGTCAATCAAAGTCAGTGTTTTGAAGAATTGCGACATTTTAAAAGCGAATTTAAACAAAAGGGGAGAGCATCAAATTACTTCGAAGATAGATTTATAATAAATAATGAAAGTTGGCTAAATGAAACGACACAGCAGTCTATACATCACATAAAGATCTACCTGCAGGCAGAGACAACCTACAGGATGACTTAAATATTCTTTCTGATTGGTTTAATAAATGGAACATAATTATTAATCACTCTAAATGCCAGGCCAAAATTTTCACTTTAAGAAAAACAAAATTAATCTATCCTCTAATTCTAAATGGTAAAGCAATTAAATGGCTCCCTACCTCACAACCTGCAAAATATCTGGGACTATATTTTGATCGAAGACTCACATGGAGAGATATTACAAATGTAGCTAAAAACACTTATATCAAAATGATTCAATTATATCCACTCATTAACAAAAACTCAAAATTAAACATAGAAACATCCCTATCAATATTTAGATATATAATACGACCGTCACTGACATATGCTAGTCCCATTTGGGGAGGTGCAGCCCCAATACACATTCAAAAATTGCAAATTATAAAAAATAAATTTCTAGGATTGTCAGTTAATGCACCATGGTTTATAAGAAATGAACAGTTACACAAATAGCTCTCAATTGAAAACATAAAAACATGGATACTAAAAATCTCAAAAAATTTCTACTCATCCTTACACTCTAGCCCAGTCTATGAACGATTTAAACTAGGGAAAACATCTACAACATATTCAAGAATTAAATTTAAATTTTCAAAAGATTGACTACAACCTCTATAATTTGACTACTATATATAAAGAATATTATACTGCCAATATATTATATCATTGTTTTGTTTCTCAAAAATAAAAAAAATGTATTTAACTAATTAAAACAAGATGTTAGAGGTCCCTGTAAGGGTATCCCTCAGTATTTATGTACATAGTTAAATAATAGCATCTAGTTAATTTGTATATAGATTGTTTATTACTTGAAATACTTGTATATATTCAATACCTTGAAAGATTCTGTCTGTAATCGAACAAGGATAATAATATTTTTTTTCAAAAAGCAGGGGCCGCCATCGAAAGATGATCACAGTCAGCGGCGTTGGACCGAAGGACTGGAGCAACAAATACCAAATAACGCATTGATATACGCTGCAAAACCGAATCTCGAAACTGCTTAATCTCGAAAAACAATGCGGTAGCAGTTTTGAAATAAATCAATCTCCGAACAGAGTATCGAAGGTTTATAAAACTCTAACCAGTCCCAAGCAAGAACAACAAAAACAACTATGTACGGTTGAAGAGCTCTACGTATTTGTTTGTAGAAGCTAATTTAACACGAATGCACTACGATTCAATTAGTTTTGCAAGCAAAAATATGTATCCGTGATATTCATTGTTGCAGAAATGCGAAAGTCCAGCGTTATTCGAAGCCAAATTCTTATATGGTAACTGAGACAGGGACTGAAATAAATATGCAGAATTTGTTAGACCACACAATATTAAGACTCTTTAAGTACATAAACGTTATTTTAACACTTTACCTTCAGAAAATACAGTACTTTCAATTTTTAGAAAGTTCCAATTCAATAATGAAAGGTACCAAAACTGGAAACATATATTCTGACGCGTTTTCATGTTTAAAAATGAAACGCGTAAGTCCGCAAACATAATTCACAAACTTCCCACCAAGTGACTGTGTGTTCAAATATCATTGTAGAAGAAATATTCCGACCTTTGTTTTCTATGGCATGTGCCTGAAGCGAGGCATTTTAATTCGTCTCGTCCGTCTTAGTTTTGACGTCAAGTGAAAGGACTCCTTGCACCTCCGGTGTCGATGGTCGTCCCTTCCTGCTCTCGGATTAGTCTGTCACCACAGAAATGTAGACCCTGATTGCTCATCGAATTTAATTTTTTTACTTTTACAATTTTATATTTATTCATTAATGGTTATTTCTTTTATTATTTTGTATCTTTAATTTCAAATGCGTATTAAAACTAATTTTTTTAAATACATTATATTTAGTGAGATTTTTATTTTAATTATTATTTATAATAACAATTAAGTTCGGAGCATTTCCTAATGCCAGTGAAGATTGCCACTGTCCGGAAAGTTTTGTACTAAAAATGAAATAAAATGTACTCGTAGTACAAAGATGACTTTTCACGTGAAAATGTGTTTATATCATATTATATTTGTAAATTTATCATCTATAATGTATTTAAATTGCATGGGAAATCAGTTCCCATCGATATTAACGACAAAATATTTTTGGTCAACTATTACGGTGAAATACCTCTGTGCGTCGGCTAGTGGAGTTTCCCCCTTAACAGGACTCTCTCACCAGAGGGGCACCGCCACAGCCGGGACAAGGTCTAAGCTCCCGACCGGTCTCCCGGCATGTGTGGTAATGTAGTGCATGTAAGTATACGTGTATGTGTGTGTGAGAGTGTGAGTGTGAGTGTGAGTGTGAGTGTGTGTGTGTGTAAGGGGAGAGGGTAGGACAAGGACGAGGAAGGAAAGATGTATGTTAGCGTATGTTAGGGTACTTCTCCGGCATTTGCCTGGTGTTGATAGAAGAAAGCACGGAAAACTACCGATCAGAGCAGCCGGCCGCTAGAATTCTCCTCCAGAGGGCGACTGAATTCGACCTAGTTGAAAAGCTAATGTCGAAAATCCTGCCGCCGTTAAACTCGAACCTAGGATCTCCCAGAAGCGCTGCAGTGACATCAGTTGATGCACAGCTACAGCTCCCGGTGTGTTTGACTCGTAGTCAGTCTCCGTATGTACTTATCATACGCGTCCTAGTTCTGGTCTCTTCTGGCTCCAACACACGCTAAGAGTTTCCTTTTTAAAAAGGTTGTACGTTTTATGTTAGACTTTTGTTTTCATAGTTTGAGAATGCACCTGAGGCTTAGTAATTGTAGAGCGATGGTTTTTGTACTCTATTCTTCAACAAACCTAACAAAGAACCTTTACAAGTCAACACATCCAGTGATTTTGCCGGCTAGTAAGCAGACTGCTTACTCCTCTCCTTTCTTCAACAACGAAGCAATAAAAATAACTTTTGTTCAAAGTAAATCCTGTGTATTGAGACATATCTGCCAACATGCTGGCTGACGATCTCAAACTAAAACCGAGTATCTTTTCAGAAACTAGACAAAGCCACTTTCACTTTGAACGCGTGTGGACAATAGAGAGGACGCAATAAGTATGTCAAAACCCTCTGCGACCAGCTCACGCCAGAGACATTCGCTAAACAGCACCCCAGCGTGTGAAATTCATTACGAACCCAATTCTTTGCACAGCATTTTCCAGCTAAAACCCTGTGACTCATCATGTCCTAGTTATTGCACTCACGATGAGAGTCTTGCCACAAGACAGACACAATTCTGGAGATACTCCTATTGGTTTACACGCTCCGAGCAATCCTACGAAGATGGCGTGCAATTAAATACTTTTTCCTATTATTTGACAATGTGACGTGATATATTATTGCAGCTTCTGCCTTCCTAACACTTTGTGCATCACTAGAAAATATCATAACAAACCACGGTGCAAGGGTTTTAAAAAATGCATATTTTTAATTCTCTTTAAAAATCTCTGTCTTCAATTTTATAGTTGTAGGAAGACGTCAAAAGAAATTCAAACTTTTGAAATTTTCGAACATTCAGACTTAACTGTGAAAATCGGACTATGCCACCTTTTTAAGAGTATTTTATCCTTTTCCCACAAGAAATTAAAAAAAAATTAGAACCGTTTTTGAGAAAAGTTTGAAAACGTCCAGGGGTTTCATATAAAGTACCCCCAAATTTTAAAGAATGTTTTTCAAAGCATCAACTGGAGCCGGATGAACAGGGGTTTATTCAATTTTGAAACAATCCTACGCATTGTTTAAGCACTAGTAATGTTCAGAGGCGGATGGACGGACGGACGGAGGTTTTGAAAAAATACCACTTTTTTGGTATCAGAAGACCACAAAACATGTTTTGATTGCATGTTGAAATCTTGAGATCGATTTTCCGCTGCATTACATAACTCTCTATACTACATATATTACTCCGTATATACGTATGTATACGAGAAAGTAAAAACCATTGGCAGTTTCTGCCGTCTTTCGAGAGAAAGACCGATTTCGGTGCACAGCCGCGTCAGTTGTTGGACTGAATTGATGCTAATTCGAAATCCAAATTGCTCACCTCTAAGTAGGTTAACCCTTCTTTAGTCGCGTGAATCTATGTGCATTAAATAGTCGCGTCACGGACAAAACCTCCGCGTTCAGAAAAATCAAAACCTTTAATCAGTGAAAAATGTTTTAATTGATTCAGATTTTAATGCTCATTAATCTATTGTTCATTTTTATTAATTCATAAATATAAATTATAAACATATCAATATTGTTGTTATAGGAGGAATTTTTTGAAATTAAACGTAATGAAATGCCCTTGTAACATCTGATTGTGGTTTGACGATTTTTTCCAATCACAGAAAAAACGTCTTCCAGCCTTTGAAAGGTAACTAGCAGCATGTGATTTTGGGACATGCGATGGCTCAGGGGTATCTGCCAGTGGATACATTTTTGAACGTAATTAATGTGAGTTTGGATGAAGCAACAAGTACGGGGTTTATTTCACGAAGATTCGTGGGTCCAGCGTCCCTTTTACGACTCCAGTGTATCGGTCTTCGAGTATCTACTGATTTGTGTACGCCACTATTTTCTCTAGTAATGAATCAGCCCCAATGTGAAAATTCAGCATACCAATTTCATTGGTATTATTGATCAACACACCCCAACAATAGTCCTAGGTGATCTTAATGCAAAACATACAGAGTGGGGATGTAAAAACAATAACTCAGCTGGGACACAACTACTACGGCTAGTAAACAACAACAAATTAAGATTCATAACCCCTAATGAACCAACCTATAACCCATTTGACCACTATAGGAACCCTGACCTGTTAGACATAGGCATAACAAATATGCAACAAAAGTTTTTCTCCACAGTACACCATGAAATGGACTCAGACCATCTACCAGTAATAATCACTACACAACAGTCACTCCCCACACACTCACCCACTCCACAACTCAATACTCACAAAATTAATTGGCAAATATTTAAAAATAATGTTAAAACAAACATCCCAAAGTTCAAAATATTAAGTACCCCTCTAGAAATAGATCAAGCAATCACAATACTCAATAACATAATATTAAGAGAACTAGAGAATAGTAAACCAAATAAATCACCTATAAAAACACAGAATAAAAACAATGAACTACCCAAAAGCATAAGAAATCTAATTCACATAAAGAATAAAACAAGAAGATTATGGAATTACACTAGACGCCCTGAAATTAAAAAGGAACTTAATCTATTAACATATATTACCAAAAAAAAACACTTTTCACACACAAACAGCAACAATACAACACCATGATTAAAACATTAAGCTCAAGTAACAATACACTGTGGCAATTTAAAAATAAAATACTAAAGAAAAAAAATACCATTCCCCCACTGAATACCAACACAGGGAAAAAATTCTCACCTTTTGAAAAAGCTGAAACACTAGCAAATCATTTTGCAGATACATTCAAACCAAACGACTCACTCCCACACATTCAACACCAAACAATCACACAAGTAGCAACAGCTCCTAATTATAATGTACCCTCCAGAATTAGATTCATATCTCCTCAGGAAATAACAAACATAATAAAAACACTCCCTAAAAAGAAGGCTCCAGGACATGACAGAATAAACAACAAAATCCTAAAAAATCTGCCACATCAAGCCATAGCATTCTTAAATAATATTTATAACTCTTCATTAAGAATAGGTTACTTCCCACTATTATGGAAACACTCAATAGTAATACCCATTCCAAAACCTAACAAACATCCATCTAATGTAGAAAATTATCGACCAATCAGCCTGTTACCCTCCTTATCAAAAATTCTTGAGAAACTTATTCAGAAAAGACTTAGTAATTACCTCAATAAAAATGACATCATTCCCAGACACCAATTTGGATTCACAGAAAAGTTATCAACCACACACCAATTATTAAGAATCACAGAACATATCCATACAGCATTCCAAAGAAAACTACATACTATATCAACCTTTCTAGATATTTCCCAAGCATACGACAGAGTATGGCATCAAGGTCTCATGTACAAACTAAGAATCAATGGCACACCCAAATACCTAACCAACATAATCAATAGCTTCATAAGCAATAGAACCTTTTCAGTGTCAGTAGATAATCATCTCTCAAACCCCAAACCAATATATGCTGGACTTCCTCAGGGCTCCCCTTTATCACCGGTGTTATTTAATCTTTACACAGCTGATATCTCTACATCCAACACAGTCAAAACAGCTCAATTTGCAGATGATACAGCATTGTATTGCTCAAACATATCACTAGACACAATAAGAAACACATTACAGCAACATCTAAATCTAATAGATTCATGGTCACACAAATGGAAAATTAAACTAAACCCATCTAAGTCAACTGCAAAAATATTTTCACTAAAAACAATATCAACACCACCACCTCTCACACTGGGCAATAACATCATTCCTTGGACTCCACAAAACAAAACAGTGAAATATCTAGGTCTGCATCTAGACACTAAACTTAACTGGAAAGAACATATAAACATTAAAACACAACAAACAAAAGTCAAATTATTTCAATTAAAACCATTAATAAACAACCATAGTAAAATAACAATAGAAAATGCCAAACTCATATATACATCCATAATTAGACCCTTAATGCTCTATGCTCCCTGTCTGGATCAATGCAGCAAAAACTAATATACATAAAATACAGGTCATACAGAACAAATTCCTACGAACAATAACCAAAGCACCCTGGTTCATTTCAAACAAACAATTTCATAAAGAAATTCAAATAAAACCTATCATACACCACATCACAAAGTTATCCCATAATTTTTACAATAATATGTCAACAATTACACAAATATCCCAATACAATCTAGGCAAAGCACCCATAAACCCCACCAGAATAAAAAATAGATTTCCCAAACACGTTTTTTACATCCAATTTGCAGATTTAGATGATCCTTTGTGAGGTGCTCAGTGGGTTTCCTCTCCCTAAGTAATAGCTGTAAAGTAAGTAATGAATCAGGATAAAAGAGATTCCATGCATCAGCTACGGTTTTCACATTGCTTACTTGACCTTTCACCCTTGGCAAATGCAACTCAATGTTATGGTGAGGCTACGAACGTTTTGAGACGGTTTACACATATGCCAGAAAGTTTTCTTTTGTCTTTTGCCGTAAATGAAGGGCAATCAAGAAACGAATTTGGAAGCTTGGTTGAAATACTTTGCTTTTTACAGCCCACATTACCTTTTACCACATTCAAATTTTCATTCATACACATATTCGCATGTTTCTTTGGTTTATTAATAAATTAACAATAATTTTAAAGTAGTAGTGCCTAAAAACACCTACTTTCTCGCATTATTTCTAACTGTTCTACTATATTATAGTACTTCACAAACTTGCAAAAGTGTTTTCAATCAGCAACAATGTATTTTCGCTCCGAGACCCGAACTCAGATCCTCAGAGTTAAATTGCCAACACCGATACCACGTACACGATCGTCACCCGCCGCTGCCGCCCTCCACCTATCATCCTGGACGGAGTGGCAGACATATTCGGGCTGCTTGCGGGTTTGCAGACGGCGTTCGGCGGCGCCGCGATAACCACTGAGGTGATTCGCAACGCCCTCAGGGTCGAATACGAGACTGTTGGGGCGCATCGGTATTCTCTCGCTGCTCTGGAGGAGAGATCCGTAGAGTTCCACACATACCCTACAGGAAGGGTAGGGAAACGTGCGAGAAACGCGCTATCTCTTGATGCAATCCAGCTGAGTGGCCAAAGATCATTTTCAAGGTGTTCTGCAACAGCGTCTTGTGCACTCACATAAGGTGACCGCGGCCTCTGCGGCGGGGAAAGCGCGTTCTTGCCCGCCAGCACCAATCGGGAGCGGGAGCTCAGTGGATCAACTGATGCCACTGCAGCGCCTCTGACAGGGAGGACCTAGGTTAGAGTCTGACGGCGGCAGGATTTTCGTCACTAGCTTTTCAGCTAGGTCGAATTCAGTCGCTGTCTGGAGGAGAATTCTAGCGGCCGGTTGCTCTGATCGGTAGTTTTCCGTGGTTTCTCCGATCAACACCAGGCGAATGCTGGATCAGTACCCTAACAAACGGGCCACGGACCGCGCGCGATCTTTCCTTCCTCTTCCTTGTCCTGTCCTCTCCCCTTACACACATACACTTACACTAACATGCACTACACTACCACATATTCCGGGAGACCGGTCGGGAGCTTAGAGCTTGTCCCGGCTGGGGCGGTGCCTCGCTGGTGGGAGAGTCCTGGAAACCTCACTAGCCGACTGTAGGTCGACCCCGGATCTCGCCATCCAGCAGGGGAAAATCACCGCCATCTCCCGAGAAAAAGCATGCACTACACTTATGGGACTAACGACGCAGCTGCAGCACGCTGGGGCCACCGAAGCAGACGGAACGCGGGCCGCCGCCTCTTTCTTCCATCTGCGCTCGTCCTGGCCGCTCCCCGGAAATGTTGCGCCCTACTAGCTGCGGATATTGGAAAGCTAGTTGGGGCAAACACTAATCCAACACTCGTGGCTGGCGATTTTAATCTCAAACACACGACCTGGAGTTTCCGCATCATCTGCCTTCGCGGCTGTAAGCTGAAAGCAATCGCTGATGCAAACGGTTCCGAGATTCATGCCCCCACTGCACCTACCTTTTATCCATTCAGTACGGACGGCAAACACGATGTTTTAAACACCGCGCGTTCCCGGAAAGTACATTACTCTCCCACGCTCACTGTTAATTACGAGCTCTCTTGCGAGCGCTTTCCAGTGACAGCGGAGATGAGACGCGTCGGCCCGTCACTAACTACTGCACCTACGACGCAGAAGCGGGGCGCGGATTGGGAACAATTTCAAATGGAGCTGCAGCAGCGTATCCCTGAAGCGTCTGCTTTATCAGGATCGCATCAGATAGATGCCGGAACAGCAAAATCCGCCAAAGCTGTGACTGACAGCTTCAACACAGTAGCTAGAAGTTCCTCTAAGGAGCAGCCATTAACTCCATATTTAATTAGATTTCTAGGAAAAACAGACCGTGCAAAACCCAGCTGATAAACGGGAAATGAATTGACTGAAGCACAAAGTTGAAATCAAATTAGCTGCACACCGGAATCAGAAATGGGAAAAATTGTTATCAGGCCTTAAATCTGAAGATAATTTACTGTGTAAATTTCGCGCATGGGGAACCTCTTTCAGACCCGCCGCTTCAGTCATACGCAGGAGAGGACGCGAAATTGAACGAGGCGAAAGCGGACCTCCTTGCTAATGTTTTTGAATCTCAGTTTCAGCTGGTCGAGGAGGCACCACCAATACCGCACGCTGTCGAAATGCAACAAACAGTAATGGCGGCACTACACACGTCCGCCGACGAGCCGAGTTTCACTTCAGACACACACGTTAGAGCGGCCATCAACATGAATGGTTGGTTGGTGGGTGGGTTGGTTAGTGAATCCGGGCGCGCCAACAGCGTTGGTCATTAGTCTCGTAAGTGTAGTGCATGGGTTTTCCTCGGGAGATGGCGGTGATCTTCCCCTGTCTGATGGCGGGATCCGGCGCCGACCTACCGTCGGCTAACGGGGTTTCTCCCTAACCAGAACTCTCCCACCAGCGGGACACCGCCACAGCCGAGACAAGCACTAATCTCCCGACCGGTCTCCCGAAATATGTGGTAGTGTGTGTGTGTGTGTGTGTGTGTGTGTGTGTAAGAGGAGAGGATAGGAAAAGGAAGAGGAAGGAAAGATCGCGCGCGGTCCGTGGCCCGTATGTTAGGGTACTGCTCCGGCATTTGCCTGGTGTTGATAGGAGAAACCACGGAAAACTACCGATAAGAGCAGCCGGCCGCTAGAATTCTCCTCCAGACAGCGAATGAATTCGACCTAGTTGAAAAGCTACTGTCGAAAAATCCTGCCGCCGTCGACTCGAACCTAGGTCCTCCCAGTCAGAGGCTCTGCAGTGACATCAGTTGATGCATTGAACTACCGCTCCCGGTCAAGTCCTAGTGTTTCTGGTCGCTTTGTATAAAGCAATTTTTATGTTTCAGCATTTTCCGAGTCAGTGGAAGCACGCACATATATTCACTTTTCACAATCAGGGAAGAAATTTGCAACTACAGTCATACAGGCCCGTTAGTGTACTTAACACACCCGGAAAATTATGTGAAAAAACTAATTTTAAACAAACGAATTATTAAATTTGAGTCAGATCATTCTATAATAAATAAGGAGCAGTTTGGCCTTCGCGCGAATCACAGCACAACACACCAGTTAGTGCGAATTATGGACCGCAAGACGTAACTTCAACGAGGGCTGATTCGCAGGTGGAGTTTTTGATTGATTGATTTTTCGTGTTTCTGGGCGCGTCAACTACTGTGGTCATTAGTCCCGTTAGTGTAGTGCATGTTTTTTTGGGAGATGGCAGTGATCTTCCCCCGCTGGATGGCGAGATCCGGCGCCGATTTAACGTCGACTAGTGGGGTTTCCCCCTAACCAGGACGCTCCCACCAGTGGGGAACCGCCCCAGCCGGGACAAGCTCTAAGCTCCCGACCGGTCTCCCGGAATATGTGGTAGTGTTGTCCATCAGTTGATGCACTGATGCACACTACCGCTCCCGGTCGCAGGTTCTTCGACGTTGCTCCTGCCTTTGTAGGGGAGACCGACGTGCCAAACCTTGTCAAATTTCAAACTATGAACTTTCTTATGTACCGTGTGCATCTTATCCACTTTTTCCTAGCAAACAGAACTTTTGAAGAAGCGCTTCTGAATGCTAAATCAACTCACCGCGCCGTACGTGCCGGAGTGCCGCAAGGAGCGTCATAGTTCCTACTCTCTTCAGCCCTTCTGTACGTGAGAAATCCTCGCACCTGTAAACGGAACTCGCCTTGTAATATCGACGATACGGCTACAACAGTCACGTCGAAACAGATCGAGCTTCTCCAGAAGTATTTGGATCAGCATTTATTACACATATTGGTTTAGTGGTGAGTTGTAGTTGACATTTACATAATCGAAATGATTGAAGGCGTTGTCATTGTCAACAATATTATTTATTTCAATAAGAGCAGCTTTCGATGGCTTAGCCATCATCATCAGTTTTCTGCTGTCTGGCAGTCGTTTTTGTGACTTCCAGACAGCAGAAAACTGATGATGATGACTAAGCCATCGAAAGCTGCTCTTATTGAAATAAATAATATTGTTGACAATGACAACGCCTTCAATCATTTCGATTATTTATTGCACATGCAGGAGTGGGTGAAGCTGCAGTAGGCCAAAGTCAGTGTGAGAGAGAGAGCAGCTGTGCTCTGCGCATGGCGGCAGCGATTCACACAGCCGAAGCCGCTCGCGCTATGCGTAGACGCGATTAAATGAGCCTAAAATGTAAAATATCTAGGAAGTTTTATTCTGCTCATAAAAAATATTACACAAGTCTGCACATAGAAATCACTTTTAATCTGTACGTGTAGAAGTAACGTGCAGAACAAATCGCAGCAGATCAGAGGCAGATTGCGAAGGTTTTTGCGCAAGCAGAGCAAACTGTTAACGACAAACTTCCTTACACTTTATAAAGCACTTATTAGTCTGAAAATGGACTATGAGGGAGTCCTGCCCGAGAAAACAGGAAGTGGAGCCATCAAGGCCAGCAGCGTCCCAAAACCAATCTCAACCATATTATATCCAAACTTTTGGGCTAATTAAGTGCTCTATTTCCGAATTTTAGGTTCTTTTGAATTTCCCAAATTCGTGGACGCTGCTAGCTTTAAACTAAAGCTAGCAGCGCCCACTCAGAAAATCTATCTCAAAATCCATTCAAAAATATGAAACCCCACCCCACCCAAACAGCATTTAGATTCCAATATTCAGGGCTGTACAATGAGAAACATTGGTTCTTACGGGCAAATAAACATCAAAATTAAAAAATCCATGGAAAAAAATTTAAACCCTACCCGAACTTTAAGGCCAATTTGAGGCTCTAAAACAAAAAAATTTCCGTATTTATATTCCAAAATGTAGGGTTGTACGAGGGGAGATAATTAACATTGGTTTTTGCGGGCGAATAGACACCAAAATGAAAAATCCTTACAAAAAGTATGAATTTACCACCCAAAATTTACCACCAATTTGAGGAAACCACAAAAAAGGATGCAAGGGATACGATAGTGACCGATAATAATTTTGGGCTTCTCTTTTCTCTTTCAAAATAATGGGAAATTCTCCTACGAACGATATTATATTTTTTAACCACTTTATCATTACTCAGTTAGTAAACTCAAAAGTACAGAATGTATGGAATTAACGAAGGAATTTTTGGCAAGTGTAAACAGTTTGGCAAATGAAATGCGGCCCTCACATAAATTTGGGCTAGTCTCGTTTTTATTCAAATAAATATATACTAATGATACCATCCCAATTTTTTCCTATCTTCATTTTATGCGTTGTTATAAAACTTAAACTACACGACTTCCTCTTCCAACAATCGATTATTGTCTAAAATACATACAAAGAATTTCGACAATGTTCCCAATAATTTTCGACTTTTCCTTCCAAAAACTGGAAAATTCTCGTGTGTACAATATCATACCTCTTGCCCAGTTTCCCATTTCTCAGTAAATAAACTCAAAAATACTAAACGTATGGAAAAAGGGAATTTATTGGCAATTGTACACATGTTGGCAAATAAAATGCGCCAAATTGTTGGCAGGGCGTTGTGACGTAGCAGAAAAATGTATTTTGGTATCATTTAAGACTTGAGTTTGAAGAAGACCATGTTAATTGTTTCTTTGTACAGCCCTGCATTTCGGAATATAAATGCTTTAATAATTTTTTTCTTGGAGTCTCAAAATTATCCATAAATTTTGGGTGTGATTACAGATTATTTCTGAGGTTTTTAAATTTGATGTATATTCGCCCGTAAGAACCAATGTTGTTTGGAAGAACAAAGGACAACCAATGTACAGCCGTAAATTTTGTAAAATAAATGCTGAATTAATTTTTTTCTAGAGCACAAAAATATTATTATTCAATTTTGGTAGTGGTTTGATACTTTTGATTTGATTTTCAGATGGATTTTCTAAGTGGTTCTGATACCTTTAGTCTAAAGCTAGCAGCGCCCACGAATTTGTGAAATCCAAAAGAGCCTAAAATTCGGGAATATAGCATACAATTTGCCCAAAATTAGCCAAACATTTTGGAATAGTTTGGTTGAGATTGGTTTGGGGTGCTTCTAGCTTTAGATGGCTGGGAGGGTGAGAGGGGCGAGGTTTGCCACGTCACGGAGAAAGTAGCGACGGAGCTTTTCAGCCATTTATGTGTTGGGGATTTGTGAACGAACAGGAGGCGTGGATTCTGCGTGATTATCTTGATATAGTAAATGAGTAGACGAGTCTGATTTAAGAGGAGAGAGCGCATTGGTATTTCAACTATTAGATGCTTAACCCAGGAATCCATCCGTAGCGCAGATTCGTGTGCAAGGCTCATTCGGGAGCGTGACCACTAGATCGTCAGAGGTATGTAGCGAGTGTGACATCGGTTACTATCCGCTAAGTTACTGCAGTTAATTCTTCCAAAAATCTACCCTCGGTTTCCGGTGTTACCCATTACAGTATAGGTAAAGAGCATTCCGTAGAAACTCGTCTCCGCAACCGACTCCCCTTCCACATCTTCCTCCGTAAACTGGCTGATATCAGATAATGAAATAAATAGTCCTCCCATCAATATGTATTTCCACCACTTTATTATTCGCACTACTTCAATCTAGGTTTAATGGGAGGTGGTCGTAGTCACCCCCTTCACACCTTTCGTCTGAAAATGCTCGTTCCTAACAACTGAAAAGCCATTTGGCTGAGCGTTGTTCAATCAACTCATTCTGTTAAAAAGAACTGCAGTCACTAGAGGAAGGCTTCGTTGAGCCGCAAATTGTGAGCGTGCGTCGGCGTGGGCGAAGGCAGGGCTCGAGGGACAGCAGAGGTGGTGGCGCGGGCGGGGGCAGCCGAGGGAGGGTCCGGCCCTGTATTATACTGCGGTTTTTTCACAGTTGAACTTGACGTTTCGTCAGCTGTTCGGCCAGCTGTGACAGTTCTCCAATCGGGAGCTTACACGCCATTATATATAGTGACATGTAAGCTCCCGATTGGAGCACTGTCACTTCAACTTGACGTTTCGCCAGCTGTTCCGCCAGCTGTGACAGTTCTCCAATCGGGAACTTACACGCCATTATATATAGTGACATGTAAGCTCCCGATTGGAGCACTGTCACTTTAACTTGACGTTTCGCCAGCTGTTCCGCCAGCTGTGACAGTTCTCCAATCGGGAGCTTACACGCCACTATATGTAGTGACGTGTAAGCTCCCTATTGGAGCACTGTCACTTCAACTTGACGTTTCGTCAGCTGTTCGGCCAGCTGTGGCAGTGCTCCAATCGCGAGCTTACACGTCACTGTATGTAGAGTGAAAAACGTTCAGCTGTGAAAAAACCGCAGTATAGGCATTAGCCACGCTGGGGGAGCGCAGGTAACAGTTGCACCTGCAGAGGTCAAGACTCAGATTGAAGAGAGCGACGAGGAAGCGGCCGACACCGAGGTAAATGAAACTTGCATGCACATAGAATCTTCAGTGGTTGAATGAATAAAAAACGCGACCAATGAGTTTATTGAGGAACAAATAAAGCGGGCGCTCGCTGGTGGAATTATATAGAAAATGGAATCGAGTAGCCAGGAAGTGGAAAGAATCGTACTTCCTGAGAAATCGATTGTTGCTTCACATTCGGTTCAGTGCGAAAGGCGAGCGGTATAGAGGGAGGGGAAAAGGGACCGTTTTGACAGGTCGGGAAATGAACGTGATGAAGGGCGAGGTCATTGCGATAGATAGTGATGAAGCCATTTACAAACGAGATAACTGTAAACGAATGCACTGACAAAATGAGTGCATGGACAAAACTTGCAGTTGTTTTCCGCCGTAGCCATACCGTAGCTGTCACAGCGGTACCTTTTTATAGGAATCCCTTTGTATGATACGATTGTTGTACCCTCTGTGCATCGAAGCAATGTACTCAAGACCGCGTACGCGCACTTGGGTACAACGAAAAACAAGAACAGCATGGCAAAGTACTTTTGCTGGCCGGTACTTTTACTGGCTAGAAAAGTGTACGTCAGATCATGTGACGTATGGTACAAACTTACGTCAGATTATGTGACAGAAGGTAACCCGATCGGGCGACCGAAAAAAGCGGCGTTAGTGAAGGTAACATCCGTAGGAGAGATATTTTCGTGGATAAACAGATGCATGCGGACCATATCAGAAAAGCTAATCTGGCATCTTGATATCCGAAGGCGATTCCTGTAACGGATTTGCGATCGACTACAGTAATTAGAGAACTTTTAGGGTTATTTAGCAGAATGGGCTTCCCCAAAGAATTACAAACAGATCAAGACACTTAATTCACGAGCGGTCTGACTGCGGAATTCACTCTTAAGTTTGAAATCCTAATTAGAAGCCCTTAGTCCAGTCAGTAGGTACTGAAAAAAGGGGGGTACCTGGAAAAAGGTCATAAAAAACTTTTTCTTTGAATATGCTGTGTTTATCCAGTCTTGGGGTTTAAACCAAGTTTTCGACCTCCTAGACCTTGTGCTAACTCCGGGAGGACCAAAAGAGCGATACATTTCCTGTGTTTTTTAGGGTTTTCCTTTGTAACTCTAACTTGAAGTCCTGTAGAAAAATGATTCAATTCAATTTTAAAGAGGATAAAATTTCCAACAATGTATGAAACATTTCTTCGAAACCTATTACCAAGCGAGCAACAGCTTTCCAAAAAATCGCTATTTTTCATTTCTATAAAATGTGTTCAAAAACGCACATGTTTGTAGTAGTCTAAACAACCTATAATACATATAATTTTTACAATGCAATACTATTATTTATCTCACCACCGGTTTTAAAAATCATTACCTCAGAAATGTACCCGTTGTGGAAAATATTAAAATACAAATAAAATGTATTTGTATATGTGTGTATGTTGGTGTTCCAGCGTAACTGTTCTACGCGGGAACGATGTCATTTCAATGAAACTTAGTATACATTAATACAGGGGAATTTTTAATGAGGTAAAATAATACTATATGAGTAAGACACTCCTAGGAGTGAGGATGAGAAGGGAGTGATATAAAAAAATGCAACCCGTAATGCACATTCTCCGTGTAATGTGAACCGAGGTGGTACGGTGGTCGTGATGGGCACGGCTGTCAAAAATATGATTGTGATAAAGAAATATACCCAATTTTAAAGGGAATAAAATGTCCTACTTTTGTATATATATTCATCTTTCTAAACATAACACTAAGAGTGCAACGGCCTCAAAACAGAACTGAATAAAAGAGCAGTAAATTGGTGTGTGGTGGTGGGGCCCGCCGACAATCTGATATCTGGTGCCTGCCATTTGTCCTGCGTTGAATCTTTTATTATTTTCTTAAAAATTGTGTAATTTAAAAAACAAAAGAATACACGAAAAAGAACTTTACGTCATTATTAAACAGTGGAATTAGCATTATCCGTTGGAAAAGTTTGAAGAAAAAATTTGGAGCCATTTTTGAGAAAATGGCACTTCAGCGTTTCTCAAAATGCGGAAATTTGAGCTCAATTTCACAGAAAACTTGAGTTTTTGAGAAATTTTATGTGACATTATTTAAATCATATGTACTCACAGATACAATAATGTGAACAAATTGCACTTAATATAAATATTAACGACGCGTGAGAGAAATAAAAAAAATTACCCTTTTTAATTTTTGAAACAACAAAGAAGTAAAGCATTATGGCGTTTTTGTCATCTTACAGAGTACATTAAGCACTAGCTCTACCAACAATTTACATCAAAATTTGGAGCTGTTTTTGAGAAAATTTTGAGAATGTCCAGGAGGGCTTCATATAAAATACCCCTAAATTTTAGAGAATGTTTTTCAAAATTTCAAATCTTCAACTAAAGCCAGATGGTCAGGAGTTTCGTCAATTTGGAAAAAGTTTTCCGCTTGATTTCGACGCTAGTAGTATTCACAGACAGACGGACGGACGTTTTGGCGTCAATTGACTTTTTGGTATCAATGTCCCACTAAACAGGTATTCTGGTTACACCACATGTTAGATTTTTTCCTAATTTAGCAACTGGATTTATCCACTATTTGGTCATCAGGGCCCGGCAATGAATTTTTTGTGCCGTAAATCCGCCGTTTTTTCGCGCAGCTTTACATTACTTTCATTGTACTACATATATTACTCCGTATATACGTACGTATACGAGAAAGTCCAAATATATGACATTATTTTTGAATCAGTCATTGAACAACGTAAAATCTCTGGAACCTGTAAAAGACGCCGAGAAAAATTGAACTTTTGCAATTTTCGAAATATCAAGAATTTGAAGAAAATGAGATTTGCACGTTTTTAGGACTTCTTTGCGCCTTCCGAGGGTAAAGTTTAATTTAAAAAATTCCGCGGCATTGTTGAGAAATTTTTGGAAATGTTGAGGCTTCTTGTAAAGAAGTACAGTTTTTTGGCTTTTTGACATTTTTTGATAAATAAATAGTTGAAATATTTCATTGATTGGAGAACTAAATGTGCTTGGTTGATCTGAACACGACCTCGTTTGCACATAGGTTTCAAAACTGAGACGTTTTCCTCCTGTGTGAAATATTATCTTTTTGCAATTTGGATGACTGTATAAAACAAATTAATCATTAAACTACTTAATGTCTACTTAATGTAAAGTGATTTGTGTCGTGTTTTGCTGAAGCTTACAACAATGCGTAAGCATCTCCGGCAACATTTTCGATACACTTGCTCTGTACGAAATACGATGGTGTAAAGAAATTCGATGGAAAGGAAATTTTTAATAATAAAAGTTCAGTAAATGAAGGTTCAACTATTTAATACTATGAATGAAAAAGCAATAGGGATGAGAAAAAGGTGACGCTGGCCGTTCTATTTGCGCTGGGGAGATGCCACGCCGTTCACTGCATGAGTGCTGTGCCTCAAAAACCCGCGCAGCTGCTGTGCCAACTTCATGGTTTGCGTACCATTATTTCCCAGGGGAGCCCGCAGTGGACCTCTGACTCGGCGACATGCGTGTCCTACTCTGCGTATGGTCCGGCGCCTCTACGCTTTTTGTGTTCTCAGCGAGCAGATGTGGTGCGTGGTAACAGGAGCCTGTTAATGCACTGGAATAACTTAACTTTCCGACAAGAAATTACACGAAAGTAGGGCATGAAAATGTAATGTGTTTTTTCTCTGCAGGAAGGTAATATTTGCGTTGAAATACAAACACACTATTATTAATATATATATATATATATATATATATATATATATATATATATATATATATATATAAATTACGTAAAATGTAGTGAGTCTGTAAATCATTTTAGAACACTGGAACCGGCAACCGACATTACATGAGTAATATTAAATAGTTACAAATAAGACATTCGGTAGTCTTGTTTGAGAAGACGATATTCAAATGCAAAAATTATATCTAGAATTTCAGGTCTCATTTGTATTCGAGAGAAAAATGGACGGCAAAATTTGGACGTTCAATACTTATGATAGCAAATAAATACATGTATGATTTGGGACATGTGATGAAGAAATGAAGAAGAAATATACGGCCAAAGGCGACTTGTTGTAATACCAGTGTAGGTTCAGGTCAGAATGTCTACAAATGTGTAAGTCCAATGATACACTTGATTAAGGAAAACTAAAAAACCAAGTGAAAACGGATGTGACGTGTTTTTTTTTCAGGAACTGATTTTGTCAGACGCGGAAGGCGACGCCTGCAGGCGTATATCAATGAAGTTTGGAAGTATAGATTACTTAAATTTCGTTGCCGAAAGATAGAATAATCAATAGAATATTTAAAACCTTCACATTAAAATTGACGTAATAAAAAACGTTATTAATATTTTATTGAAAAAGGCTAATTTATTTATTAAATCCTTCATTATAGAGAGATTAAATTTCCACAGTGTACCCAATCTGTTCCAAATGCATCGTCGACTCTGGTCTATGGTTGCCAGGTGTCCACTATTTGAGCGGACAGTCCGCTTTTTTCACATTGTGTTCACTATTTTTTTCACAAAATGGTGGACATTTTTTGTTCAAAATCTCTATTATTACATGGTATGTAATCTAAAGCTGAACAGTCGAAGAGAATAAGGATAGGAGAATTACGTTTTGTCTTTTTTTTCATAAGTTAGAATGAGGCAATGATCGAATATCCATTGAACTCTAATCCCCGAAAGAAATAATAATCATACTCAATTATTTCACAAATCATTTAATAGGAGTATATAAAATAGTTTACATTCCGTTTTTCTTAACTTTAATTTACCTACTATTTTTATTTTATACCTTTTCGTAGTTGGATTGGTATGTTTTGGAACTCTCGATAACTCACTGCTTGTATCATCTGTTCGAAGTGAACTTTGTATATTTTCTAATATTTCTCAACGTTGTGATGAAATTAAATAATTATTCTTTAAATACAAAGAATTGATTAAAGTTGGGCAGTCAAATAAAAAATAAACACGTTAGCAAAGTAACATGTAATTTAATATTTTAATATTATTACAACACACATTAGTCGTGATACATTTCAAACACACACAAAACGTTTCAAAATGCGTCCAACTTGGGGCAACGGTTAGCAAACGTTTCAACCTTCAGAGCAAGCAAAACATAGCAACAAATGGCGAAGACGGTAAACGTGCAGATTATGTTCAAAGTAGGTAAACGTACAGATTGGGCAAGAATATATCAACAAACAGTATGCCACGTAGAGATTTCCAATTACAGAACCCAACCTGTCGAGAATAAAATATCTCATAAATAGACAGTTTCGGTAGAAGCTGTTTCTGTTGCATGTCGAAACAAATGTTTATAATGTAATCATTATTTTTCCATGACCTCAAAATATATTGTCCCTTTTATTATGTAAATTATTAGTGAAAATAATTATCCTTTAGTTTTCACCAATTATTTCAAAAAGAAGAGACTAACCATGATAAATCAGAAAAACATTGAAAGCCACTGAACAATCGGTAAATATCTTGAATGATGATTATCGGAAATAACTAATACTATTTCCATTCAATGTACGATTATTCCCAAAATTTTGAATAATGTTATGAAAGAATAGTAGATTAAATATTGAAGTTAAAACTAGGAAAAATACAATTAATAAACTAGTGGTGCTACAAAAGCACGTACTTTCTCGCATTATTTCAAACTGCTCCGCAGTATCATACTACTATAAAACTACTATATTACTACAAACATACTACTATGTATACTAATAAACTACTATAAATATACTGCTTTTCAAGTTGTGAAGGCACGATGTGCCTTATGGAGAAACCGGCCGCTGTTTGTTGCCAACAAGACGCCTTCGCGTGCCCGCTCACTCGAGAATCGTTTAAGTCACGGCTATCTTTATCAATATATGAACCCAGCGAAAAAATAGTTTATTTCCACACTGATTATTATTATTATTATTATTATTATTATTATTACTATATCCGTAATTTTTTATGAACGTAAGTATCTAATACTCAGTGTTGGCACATAGACGGTTAAAATTAATTCAAATTTGGCGCTGTACTTGGAATTCAATCATTCATAGCAATACTGGACAACAAAAAGACTCACTAGGGATAAAAACGAAATATCCCAATTAAAAGTGAAAAACAGGCGACTGTATTCAGATGTAGATATGGCCAAAGTAATTGCAGATCATTTTCAAAACGTCCTGAGACCACACCCTCGTATAATAATACAACACAATTAAGAAATAGAAAACTTTACGAAACAACCATTAATTACAGCCGGAATCAAGATAAAGTTTATTTCATCATCTGAAACAGCCTTCGTAATAAAACATTTAACACAAAGAAATCACCAGGCATTGATGGAATCAGCAATAAGATACTTAAAAATCTCAACAATAATTCTATAGCAGGATTAACTGCAATATTTAATTCCACATAACGATTCAACTATTTTCCTATTGCATGGAAGATGGCAATCGTGCTTCCTTTTCGTAAGCCAGGAAAGGATCCTCGACGACCTGAACGTTACACACCAATAAGTCTCCTACTCTCCATCTGTAAAATCTTTGAGAGGCTTCTTCTAAAAAGACTTAACCAATATCTCACAGGCACGGAAGCAATACCAGATATTCAATTTGGTTTCAGACCAAATCACTCCTATATACACTAGCGGTTAAGACTTACTGAATACATTGCACAGAGCTTCCAAGAGAAAAAACATACAGTAGCCGCATTACTGGATGTTACACAAGCATATGATTGAATATGGCATACCGGTCTTTCATTTAAAATAAGACAACTCGGAGTCCCTGAGTATATTCAGTATATTATTAAAGGCTTCATCACCGAAAGAAAATTTAAGGTCAACATTAATCATTCATTTTCTACTCTTCGTAATAGTACAGCCGGAGTTCCTCAAGGCTCTGCTCTCTCACCTCTTTTATTTAGTATCTTCGTGAGTGACATTACCAAATTTTCTAACGTAGAAACTGCCCTTTTTTCTGGCAATACGGCACTATTTACAGCAAGTACAGATATTAACCTGGCATACAACAGAGTGCAGAATAATCTTAACATCCTAACGCCATGGACAAAAAATGAAAAATTGCAATCAATCCGCAAAAATGCCAGACTAAAATATTTACTCTTAGGAGACCGCAAATACTTCCCTCTCTGAGAGCAGATACCTTGGAAAAGTGAACCTCGGAGTATTGTTAGGCAAGAAATTTTCTTGGAAACCCGATGTTCAACAAATCATATGCCAAAATATTAAAACTGTACCCATTCATAAATCAACATTCAACACATAATGCCAAATGCTAGAATCTACAATATAAGTCTATTATCCTTCCCACACTAACTTTCCGTTTGGGAAAATGCAGCTCCTTCCACCATACAAAAAATTCAAATGGTCCAAAATAAAGTCATTAGGAAGTCAATTAACGCTCCATGGCTTATATCGAACCATTAAATTCATAGAGAACTCCGAATTGATACCGTACTAGAACATAAAAAAAGTAGGAAATAATTTTTATTCTTCCCTCCCGTCATATCACCCCGCTCTGAAATTCCATCTAGGCCGAACAGCAAACATCCCAAGTCGAATCAAATCCAAATTTCCCAAAGATATACTTAAACCTCCGTAAACTTATAATATCCCTTATAATCTTACCCTTTTCCCTTCTAATTGCTCGACAGGACAATCCTAACAGTTTATTCCCCCAAATCAAGATTAAAATCCAATGGCAACTAAAAGAAAACTAATTATTTAACACTAGAAAGACTGGGTGTGTCAAAATGACACATTTGCGGTAAATACTACAACTAACGTTCGAGTTTTAACAGTTAGAAAATTACTTCTTTGTAAGTGCTTTCTTTAGTGCATGAACTTTATGTTATGTGAAGCTCTATCTTGTGATTTTGATAGAAATGGAAAAAGTCTTAGATATACCTAGAAGGACCGCCATGTCTCATTTTGACACAGTATTCTTTTCCAAATCTTACTATTGCATTTTTGTCTCATATTTCCGTTTTCCGTAGAAGTATTATATCTCTTGCTTTCAGATTGATAAGACCATTGTTTCCTGTTTGAAATTCGATGTGTGACGACAGACATTCGTTAGAAAACGCTGGATACATCCTATTCTTTTCGAATCAACAGTAGTTGTTACAGAGAAATGTTCGTGTGCAGAACATAACAAGCCACGAGTGTGAATAAAACGTTGCGTAATGAGCACAGAAAAAGGACTTACCTCACAAGAAATACTTCGTGAGCTTCAAACTCTTGCTGAAGAAGACAATGGTGGCGGAGCAGTAGTGGAGACATTTCTGGGGAAGAAAATGGCAAGAATGATGAAATCAAGGATTCTGTGATACAGATTCTAGTGAAGAAGAAGGAGATGAAGAAGAAATCCCCAATATCCACGATCTAGGAAACGTAGACGACGGAACTCTGTGGGTGGGTTTACTTGATCTTCTTCATGGGAAACACATGTCACATAATTTTCTCCGCGTTAGGTCGAGGCCTCAATATCAGTCTCGGAAAATGGGAAAATCATTCTGGGAAAGGGCTTGAACGTTACCTGTGATAACTTTTTTTCGTGACACTGGGAAAAAAGCTAAAAAATAATAAAATAAGCTTCGTAGGTACAATGAAAAGGAAACAGCAAGATCTGCCACCTAAAGCAAGAACGCTAAAAACATCAAGGCAGTTGCATCGTACGCACCTTATATGACAGCATCAGCACATAGAACGCCGGGACAAAAAGTCGAAGACAGTTTTGTTTTATAATAAAACTATGACCGAGTCGATGCATTGGATCGGATGGTTCGTGTATATTCAATGCGCGCAGAAACAAGAAGATGCTCAGTTCACATCTTATACAATATTCTAGATATCGCAACAATAAATGCACGAATATTGTTCAACAAAGTTGTAAGAAAAACAAGTACATTGCAATTTTACACAAGATAGAGGAAATATTGTCTGAAAATATTAAACCTTGCGTTGGCAGTTGATACAAATCACAGCCACTCCTAGCGATATGACAAGGAAGCATTGCCAAGGAGAAAGCAGATGTAACATTCACTGCGTGTTGTGTGAATGGGAAGCTCGTTTATGAAAAATGCTGTGAGAAAAACTCACAACTCTGTTTCATTTTTCTTTCTACATCGATATGCACATTCAATTTTCGTAAACTAACAAATATCCATTAATGTTTTCATTCATTGCTCTATACTATCTCTATTATTTCAAGTTCTGTAAAAGTTTTTAAAATTTAATATTTTATAGCGTCACACTTTTCGAAACATAATATATTAAAATGTTTTAGAAATATGTGCATTTATTTATTTATCCACTAAACAACGTAGTATGCGAGAAAAAAATATACTATTAGTTTTTTAAATGCTCAGGAGATCATGTGTCGAAATGACGCACAACGGGTCTTATAGGTAGAGCGAAATCCCGGTCTCTCTAGTGTTAAAAGGTCAAAGAATTGTAACCTCAATTTGTCAAGAAATGCCCAAATCCCGAAACAGTTAACATGTAAAACTGAAATTCCTTGAAAGACCTAAGGTCGAACGAGTAGAAATATTTTTAAAAAAAATTATGCAATTCTTTGGCGCTAATTAACAACAAAAGGTATACATTTCAAACGTCCCGCGTTGGACTTACATTTTTGGGCCCAAATATCCCGTGTTGAGCGTATATTTTATCGGTAAAAACAGCGATAGGGCTTCCAGAGAGAAAAGCATTACATTTTTCGCATAAAACTCTTTGAAACGACTGAACTGCTTTGAAATTTTGAACTGTTTCTAAAAAGGTCGTCAGAGCGCACCACAGGACGGACACCAAGAACGGACAGAAAAGATAATATTGGATATTGTGGCAATTTCGTGGAATTCTTGCCTCCTTCTACTTGAGACGCAACGTTAAAGTTTAACGTTGGTAGTGAGTCAAGTTCACAGCATTGCAGACTCCGAGAACAGCGTTTTGGCGGGCAGCACCTCTGCATAACATTTATCACACCCGAATTATGAGAAAAAACGACTTTCTTTGCGTCCAGACACAGTAATACTGACAACTTCTTCAATACTCAATAATTCTTAGACTGAGGTAAACTAATAGTTCTTAAATAATTGGCTCTTAGAATTTTCCCTTGGGTCAAAGGGGTAAAAAAAGCGGCAGAAGTCTTGTTTTCAACACGAAACATCTTAAGATGCTCTTCGAAAAAAACTCAAACTATTTTGCAGCCTCAACACTCGGGGACCCTTTACTTAAAAAATACTTCTCTTAAAAAATGAAAAAAAATCGTAAATCGTTGATTGTGCCGTCAAATATCGCTTTACTAATTTGCACAATACATGATATACTATATCCAACGTTTATTCACCTTTCACCTAGTACAGTTATTTTTTTCATTTTTAAATTGGCGTATTTTTCGTAGATATGAATGTCGCCACATTATCATTTCTTTCTATCATTAGAGCACTTTTTCTTGCTTTTCAACTTTAAATCCAATTTCTGTCAATAAGCGGTAAATTGTAGAGTATTTGAAATTTGATAAATGTTTATTAATAACTTCTTTCATTACACACACGATTGTTCTTAAATAGAAACCCATGGAATTTGAGACGTACCGTATGTACAAAATTGTCCTACTTCCCTTCCCTTCAATTTTACTGTTCTATACTTCTGTCCAGTTGGTTTTATTTTTCTCTGAGTCGTTATTTCGCCATTCTCATTTTCCTTTTTCATCCATAGAAGGTAAACTCTGCTGATGTCCGTTCTGCAAAATTTATTCACAAAATTGACAATGGTTTTGAATGTTTCCCTTTTAAGTTTTCGAATACTTTTAAATTCTTTTTAATCACTTATAATTACTCACCATTTCCCTACGATCCATTTTCATATATTCATTTTAACAACCTACACGATCGTCAAAATTACGAACCTATTTTTCTTTACCACTGCACATGCACCAGCAAAAACTCGACTAACCAGAATACCCAGAAAGATGAAATTAACGAAAGGGCTAATCGTGATCATTCAAGTAATGATTACGACAGTCTCTTCCGCTGATAACTTCATCTAAACAAAGATTTCCGTTCAGCCCTACGGGTCACACATCTTGCATCTTCATCAAACCTTGCATCTTGCATCAAACCTTAAACGGAACGTCCATTTAAATGAATTGAACACAAAATTAAGTTAATTATGCTACGCGTTCAGAATTCTTTCAAATTCAGTCAGCCTTCATACTGCTCGTGTATATTTCGCGAATGTTCATTCCCGCCTGAGACATGGCATAATATTCTGGGGAAATACATCTTAAAGCTCCCAGACTTTTAGATTACAAAAAAGAATTGTACGAATAATAACCAAATCCCACCCGCGTGATTCATGTAAGCAAGTCTTCATTAATTTAGGAATTTTACGATTACCTTGTCTGTTTATTTACGAATCAGTGGTTTTTGTCAAAAATGACTTGCTTAAGGGCGGGAATATATATTCAGAAAATGCCGATGTCTATTACTATAACACTCGACGTAGAAATCATATTCATCAGGTGACAGTATCAACAGCTCATTACAAAAAATTCACATATAATACATTGTAACGATACCGAATATTGTACTCCGGATAATCGTAAGCACAATGTTGCGCAATACACGTGCTGATGCCTTTTGCGTCTTTTCAGAGCCGCCGGACGGTTAATTCGTTCCGCCCAGCTGCATCCGCGACACCTTGGCGCCAGGCGAGCGGGGGGAGCTTGTTTGTTTTCTCCAACGTCGGTCGCGGGTCTCTCCCCGGGGATCTAGCTGGGGAAGGAGGGCTGCGCAGTTCGGAGACTCCGAGATAGACCACCTGCGTTTATTTACTAAAAGTGTGCAAGTGAGAGCGCATTATGGAAAATTCCGCTCGACACACCGGCAAGACGCAGGAGCTGATTGGACAAAAATTAGTTAAGACGTAGAAACTTTTCACCAATGGAAGCACGTTTTGGCAAAATTTTCCTGAAACTTCTAGAACATTTGAGAAACTGGAGGGGGAGAAGGCTTGTGAGCGCTGGCATGCCCCGAGCAGGCAGAACGGTAGGGGAGATCAGTAGGCAGATCAGAAGGACGGAGGAGTGGTGAGCGCTGACGTGCGCTCAGCTCGCAGAACAGTAGGAGAGATCACAGTAGGCAGATCAGAAGGGTGGAGGAGAGGTGAGCGCTGACGTGCGCTAAGCTCGCAGGCGGCAGAAGAGCGGGAGAAGGGCAGTGTCCCGCTACCTTGAATTGCGGACGAGTAAGCTACTCCGGTTAGTCACTTATCATGTATAATTTTTTTGATCTCTGCCGATCACGCACGCGTAGCACGTCACAAATTACGTGACGATCATTATCGCGCTGTTGGACGCCTGAGTTGTAAGCTCTCGTCGCCACTACCGTCACTACCGTTGCGGTCATCATCATCGCCGCCAAAGTCGCCGTGGCCACACTGCGCCACCGCCGCCGCCGCCGCCGACGTGGGACACAAGGACTCCCCTGCGCCCCCGGGACACGCCGTCTGGCGTGAGGTTCGGCGACCTGTGGAGGTTGCTCACCCCAGCGGGCCTGCATTGTAAACGGTGACTGTGCACTGATTTGTCGAGCTGCGGCAAAATCTCCATCACGCCCTTCAGGCGCAACGCTTATTTAAAAAAAACTTTTATCCAGGGTTATAGTTAACCTCCAGAAAGTGCTGGCCGCGCATTGGCGCCTTCCTCACAACGTTAAGTTTCCTCTAATGTACTAACTTTGTAGCGTAAAATTAGAAATATTAGTTATTCATGAGCTCAGACCTAGATTTTTGTCTGATAAAATTTTAATTCTTTTATTAAAGTTCACTTGTGTTCAAAATAACCTTTATTTAATTAATCACGTAGCTAAATCCGTCCACCATCCATATTTCTAGAATCTACATGCTTCCTGAGCTAGCCGGCCACACGAGCTCAGGTAAGCGCAGGTAGGTTTGGGAGACCGGGTTTGGTGCAACAAGTTCATTATTTTACAACACTTTACCAGATGACATTAAACGAATAAATTCGAAAGAAAAGTTTAAATCCCAAGTGAAATCGTTTCTGCTGCATAACTGTTTCTATACAATTAGAGACTGTACTGAGCATCACAAGGAAAGTAACATTAATTTTAACAGTAATATTTAATGTATTATTTACCATTATAATTCTCAACAATATGTAACAATTATTGTATCGCAGCTTCTGGGTCAATGACCCCCATCTCGATCAGGTTTTTCGTCCAGTTTCCCTGATCCATTGAGCAAATGCTGAGATGACCCCTTGTGTTGCTTCTGGACATAAATGTAACTTCATTTGCTGTGCACGTCTTCTAGAATTCAATGGAAAATACAATTATACAATTATTCAATCGTTTCCATGTTATCGCGGCAGGAAGTATTATTCCGAAGGACATCATGGATAAGAGCCCAAAATTTCTTTCTTATTTAACCTTGAAAATAGATTTTATTTCATGGGATTTTTTTAAATTCAAAATTCAAGTAGTATATGACTTAGTGTAGGGATCACAGAATTTCGAAAATGTGCACACAATTCACTTTTCCCCATAGCACGTGATAGCAGTTTTAACTGTTTTTTTACGTAAAATAAATAAAAATAAATAAATCTGTGGCTCGGCTTTTCGTCGCGTCTCCCGTCCAGCCTCACGTCGTCTCACGTCGCGAGCGGTTCGACTTCAAAACAAACATCAAATACACAGAAGTAAAGCATTCGAAAACCTTCGGGTGATTATCGAAAATAATTTCATTATTTTTCCCAAAACATTGTCGCTGGAGGTTTTTAATTGGACTTCAAATACGAAAATATCTCAGTGACGATATATTTTAATGCACGTATTAAAAATTCACACATTTTCGCTGACGGAGTTTTCGTCTGGCAGCGGAGGTGATCGGTCGTGGCCGCTGCTCCGCAGTGCTTACCTTGTTCGTGTCGCTAAGGGCAGAAGACAAGCGAAATCACAGTGAACGAAGTGTATAGTGAGTTACTCTATTTAGTATGCGCGTGAATAATTTCGGTGTAGTTTTCACAATATGCACGTAAACTGAACCTAATTTATGAAAATTTGTGAATGATTGCTTTGCCTGTGGAAGGGAGAAAGACAGGATCCTCGTAAGACCCCTGCGTCTATTGTATGTTGTGTTAATAATGTACTGTTTATTTTAACTTTAAAATTTCTGTTGGTATGAAAGCTATGAATGATGTTAAATAGATATTGTGGAGTTCCCGGTTGTTGTAAATTGTACAGGAGATCAGCATGCCAAACAGTGTCGAAAGCCTATTCTATGTTCAAGGAAATTGCTAGTGTGTATTTTCGTTGGTGAAATACTGTGTCTTTAGATTCGGTTAGGCGCAGTAGTTGGTGGTTGGTTGAATATTTGGATCGGAAGCCAAACTGGAAGTGAGGTAGTGTTTTTAAAAAATTTAATTAGTCTACTTAGTATTTTTTTTTCAGAACGTTTAGCGATGGATGGAGGAAGACTAATTAGTCTGTAATTTCGTGGGTTTCTTGCATATTTTCCTGATTTGCAAAAGGGTAAAATTATAGTCTTAGAGCTGCATTAATTAGTTCAGTTTCTGCGGCTACAGATTTTTTCCTTAATTCTTTAAGTGCTCTGTTGGAGATATAATCGAACATCTAACTTCATTGTTTTAATTTGGGTGATATTTTCGGAGGTTTCTGATGAGGAAATACATGAAGTTGCTATCTGTACTGTTTGGTGAAAATCGTTTATTACACAATTGGTGGATATGTCTGAAATATAGTTAGATGGGAATGTGCTTTTGAAATGTTCAGCTATTGACTCGGCTATGTCGGAGTCGGTGAGTTGATTAGAGCCGTTTTATTTTAAGGTTGGTATGATAGATTTCTCTTTATATAGTTTTTTTTAATTGTGGTTCACAATGGTCTACTCTTTAGGTGAATTTGTTTGATTATTTTTTGAATTACTGATGCAGCCACTCCGGATTCCGTTGTCAATAAGCACTACAGTTAGGTATAGTCAGAAGGCCAATAGTTTGACAACAAATCAGTAATTCAAACAGATGTAACAACGTCATCTGTTGAAGGTACGTGCAATACTCCGGAGTGGCAAGAAGTCGACGGCGGAAATGAAAAAATTGTGAACCTTTGCGAAGAGCTCTAAATGCTAATTCCAGGAAGCATTACAAATGACAACAAATTCCAACCTCTCTCTTCGAAAAAAACAGAAAACAACAGAATACCTGACAAACACCTGAATCCAATGAACGAGCCAATGATTATAAAATTACACCCATCTTTCTACCAGGAATAAAAGACATGAACATCTTAAAAATCTTCATCGAAGAAGTATTAAAAAAAAGGAATATAGCTACAAATTACTCAACAGTGACAGTGTCGAAGTCATATTAACTACAGTTGACTCGTACAGAAATCTCATAAAATATTTTGAAAATATAAAATTACAATTTCATAGGTATCAGCCCAAAGACGAGTGTTCTGCTTAAAGAATTTCACGCAAATGCAGATATTAAAGAATTGCAAGAGAAAATTGAAAACTACGGCCACAAGGTTCGTCAAATGTACAATATCAAGTGCAGACTAACAAAAGCACCACTCCCTCTCTTGTTTATATACCTACAACCTAGCAACAATAATAAAGATATTAGTCCTCCTCTTCTTTCAGTGGAAGGACTGGGAATCCCAGTGATCACGTGCTGACTGAGGACTCCAGAGCGGGTTGTGGGGAGAGGAGACCTCGTGGCCACTCTGCACACGCATGCGTACGCATGTTTGTAAACAGTCCTGATCCAGAACGTGATTTACGAAACGTGGGTTATCAGTACTGACAAGGATTGGTGCAAATTCCTTGATTCCAGGTTTTTCACGCGTATTGAGTCATGTATTTTTGCGAAAGTACTGAGTTTTTTCTTCAAACTGCGTTATACAATATAACATGTACTTTCACAAAGAAAAATTATAGTTTCGATAATTGTAACGCTACAATTAGAATCCAACAATTTTCGCGCGAAAAGATGCAACATGGCGAGCACATGGTTTGTAGCAGTGGGTGAGTTACTTGACGCAGGAAACGGAGAGTGAAAACTCCCAATGTCCTATGAAAGGTTTCAAAAACTTTATTTAGTTCTCAACTACGTAACAAGATAATGGCAAATCGACCTTTAATTAAACGATTAGGTGTATTGTTCATGTTTCAATGTACTTTGTATATTATTCTTTTATTATTGACAGAGCAACCAATACCAAATTATCAGTTCTCAAAGAAGGTACAGAAATTAGAAACATCATAATACGGAATATATAAACATATATTACGATGTCGATTAAATACCTTAACTGGTCTACCTTGTTTAATCCGTAAAATTCATCGCAATCTCAAGTTCACTGAGCAGGAGACGCCACAGCAGAACTATATGGGATAGTGACTCATTGCAAAGTACTGGTTCCCGAGAGGTGAAATTAATACAAGTATTCTACATTTACAAAGAGGATATTGGGTAGTCATATCGGACATTGAAATTTTAGATGCAAATATTGTGATGTAAATAGTAGGACGTAAAAATGTTCGAGGGCAAAATAAACAATAAATATGGGACATTGGCGATTCCTAGGACTATAAACATAGTTATGATTTGGGATGTGGACATTTGTAGAATATAAATTTTATTTTGAAAGCGTCAGCTAATGAAATATAAGGAATATAGACAACCAACGATGACCGATTTTGGTAGGTGTCGATTCAAGATAGATGTCGGCCGGGAAACGAGTTAGAGTGAATAACAAAATTAGTAACAAAAATTTGATAAACGAACGAAACCTAAAGTGTCATGTTGCATCAGAGCCATGATTTTGTGAGAAGATATTTGATGACCGTGGCGAGCACATCATTTGAATGATAGTCGCCGTCGCGAGCACGTGTAAAGCTAGCTAATTATTTTAATGGTTTGTGATATAAGTTCGGTACACAATGTACAGTTTTCGTGCAGATTGGACGTACAGAAATCGTGCAGTCCAAACTGCACGTTTACTAGACGAACATGTTCATTATTTTTCTTGCAGAAAGCCTACAGTTTGACTCAAGCACCTCGAGCGGCAGAATGATTCACTAACGGTGATCGGCCATTGTGATTTTGTGGTTAGGTGCGTCAAAGTGCGATTATGTGAAGCGATATATTGTGATAAACAGCCTTTTTTCCAAATTCTTGACTTCGAACTTTATTCTCTATGCTCCTCATGGTTAATTAAAACCAAATAAAAAACATAACCATATCATACCACCAGTGACAGTACTCGAACGGCGCGATTCAGTTGTTTCTCTTTAGACCCCCTAGCGGCGACCTGTAGCGAAACGCACAGAAAACGTATAGACCGTGTGTGCGCGACTTTTGACTTTTGTACTTCTAGTTTGGGATCTTGAAGTTTCTGTATTGAACTGTATGAGAATCTGCACGAAAACTGTACCGTGTATTCCGGGCTATAGAACGTTTGGTTGTGAATGAAAACAGTCGAGTAGGGATGTCCACCTGAGGCATCTGCAAATAAGTATTTATGTGAACAGTCTAAGTTCTTTAATATCAGATTTAAAACATCAATTTGAACGTAACTTCAACATGAAGACAAAAGATTACTGGTGGTCGACGGGATTCTTCGGGGAAGATTCTTAACTTTGGCAGCGTGGGCTACGAGGTGATCAATTTCATAAAGTGTGAGTGCCACGAAAAAACATCATGCAAGATAGCTGAATCATTCTTTGCAAAGAAGTTATTATACAATTGTATTCATTAAAGTTGAGGTCTTTAATTAGAAAAATACATATTAAATTTGATGGCATGTCGAATAGTTTATGAAGTAAAATATTGTAAATGATTCATGCAATTGCAGCCATAAATAATGTAATTGTGTTATCGAAACATGAAGGCTGATTTTTATTAATCGACAGACTGCAGAGAAACTATTTTGTTCTTCTTAAAAGAATAAATTTTCAGCATTTACCTACTCCGTACTGGATGGGACGTCGACTTACGTACGTAATATTTAATTATAATGAACATAGGAGTCAGGCATCTATAAATTACTAGTTCAATAGTTTCAAGCACATACAAGTACAGAATTGCAAACATCATTCAGATTGGTTTGCATAAAGGCGGGCATATTGTGTTAACAAATTACAAAGATTTTACATTCGTTTTAAATTGGCTGAGCCCAGCGTGGATCATATACTAATAAAGTTTACATTAACATATTGATATTTTAAACTTGTTTCAATACATTCTCAGTAAATATCCATTATAATGTGGATTATAAGTGGCAACGTTTTGCGGCCCAGTTGTGGCATTCATTTCAAAGCGTGGCTCGATGCGACGGTGGCTACAAAACTTAGAATTTGAATGCTTTTTCATATTTTTTTTTCGTCTCTTACAGTTTAAATTTTTTTATACGTCTTCAAATTATATTTTTACTTTCTCGTATACGTACTACATATACACGGAGTAATACAGCCCATTTAAGATACTGCGTTGTGAAACACTCCTTTAATTTCCAGCGTCATCAGGGAATCTCGCCTTTTCGGGGGAATATGGCAGGAATTCTAGTTACAGAGCGTGTTTCGAAGCGAGCCAGGCCTGGGTGTATTGCACAAGCCCCCAGAGGGTTTGAAGGTGCAATTCCGCGTTGAGATGGTGATGGCCCTCCCGGGGCTACAACAGCCGCGAGAATAGAGACTGCGGCCGCAGATGCCGCTTTCTTTGCGGCACCTGTGGCAATTCCCAAGGTGGACCTGCGAGGCAGTCAGGCACCGTCCAACTCCAACTTCTCATTTGCATTTGATGCATTCAAAGCATTTACTGCACGATTTATATCAAACGATCATTTGCCAGGTACTAATGGTTCCATACTTTGCAGTCATCAGACGATTATTCAGAGGATACCAGACCAAAACTAGTGGTGCTAGAGAATGACACAGACTTTCTCGTATTGACTTTCTGTTTTCTTTGGTCTGGGATAGGTATTCTGACTTGCCACATAGTTTTCCAAAAGTTTGCAAAAGTTTAAAGAAAAACATTGGAGCCATTTCTTTATAAAATGTCGATTGAGCGTTTCTGAAAATGCGGAATTTTGAGCTCATTTTCACATAAAACTGTTGAGTTTCGAGAAACTTTATGACATTATTTAAAGCGCGTTTACTTGTAAATATAATAATGTGAATAAATTGCCACTAATGAAAATATTATCGACGCGAGAGGCAAGTAAAAAACATTCTTTTGTTAATTTTTCAAAAAAAAGAAGAAAAAAGAAAAGAAAACAATTGAGCAATAGGCCGTTTATGTCATCTTATAAGGTGCATTGAATACTATCCGTACCATAAGTTTAAAGAAAAACGTTGAGCCGTTTTGAGAAAATATTTTTTGTAATATTTAAAAATTGGAAATATTGGACACAATATTGCGTTAAAATTAATAAAAATTTTAAAAAATGTACGCTACCTTAATTTAAGAACTAATGATGGGCAACAAATTCCATTTGAAGAAAAAATCGCTATCACCAATTTTGTAGTTATAGGAAGACACCGAGAAAAATTTCAAAAATTTTTAAGTTTCGAAAATTCAGAGTTAACCCTAAATATTGGACGTATAGCACCTTTAAAAGAGCATTTTGTTCTTTTCTTACAAGAAATTTAAAGAAAAAATTAGGAGCGATATTTGAGAAAATTTTGAAACTGTCCAAAGGGCTTCAAGTTAAGTACACCCAAAAATGAATGAATTTTTCTGAAAATCGCAGAGTTTCGACTAGGGCAGATCGACAGGGGTTTATTCAGTTGGGAAAATATTGTAGGAATAGTTCAGGTGCAAGTATTGTTCAATACACCTCACAGACGTACAAACAGACAGACAGACAGACAGATGGACGGACAGACGTTTCAAGTAAACACTTTATCGGTATCAGAGGATCTCAAAATTTGTATTTCGGTTGAAATCTCGAAATCGATTTTCCGAAGTATTACATAAATTTCTCTATACTACGTATATTACTCCGTAGATACATATGTATACAAAAAAGTATCTAGTGGTACTACAGAATAGTACAGACTTTCTTGTAGTAAAGTATTCTAATTTTCTTGGTGTGGATTTCCGGTCTTGCCCCATTCTTCTGTCAGCTGCCATCCATCGTTACCCATAGTACAATTGTTTTGGTAATTTCTCTACTTTTCGGTTTCTTAATGAAAGAACAGAACTATTACTTTAAGGATATTAAGGAAATAATAAAACTTCGTCCTAAAAAGAGGTTTTGTCTAAAAATTTAAATCTACATGGAAAATGGAAAATTAAGCATTTGGGAAAATGCGAAATTTGAACCTCTTTATCACAGAAATGTATTGAGTTTTTGAAACCTTCATTTCAAGTATTTAAAGCACTTTTATTCACAAATTCTATTATATATACAAATTGATGGAAATATGCATATTAACGACGTGAGGAATATTTAAAAAAAATAACATTTGTGTAATTTGTGACAAAAAAAGAATGCAGCAAAATGAACTTTACGTCATATTAAACAGTGCAATCAGCACTATCCATTGGAACAGTTTGAAGAGAAAATTGGAACCAGTTTTGAGAAAATGGCGTTTGAGCCTTTCTGAAAATGCGAAATTTTGAGCTCATTTTAAGAGAAAAATGTTGAGTTTTCGAGAAACTTTATATGACATTATATAAAGCACATGTACGCAAATATAACGTGAAAAAAATCACTTCTAATATTATTACCGACGTGCGAGACAAGACAAAAGAAATAAAATTAAGTAATTTTTGAAAAAACAAAAACAGAGCAATATAGCGTTTATCTCATCTTATAGAGTAAATTCACCTCTATGACTACTCAAAGTTTAAAGAATGAATATGGAGCTGTTTTTGAGAAAATCGTGTTTTTGTTATCTTTTTATATTGCACATTTTGCACGCAATATTGCTAGAAAACTACTAAAATTTTCAAACTTATAGAGTGAATTTAACACTACCCCTGCCAAAAGTTCATAGAAAACTAGAGGTGCTACAGAATGGCACAGACTTCCTCGTACCATTTTTTTCTAATTGCCTTGGCGTGGCCTGGCTTTAAGGCCAGCTGCCACCTATCGTCGCCGAAAGTACTTTTTTTGACAACTTCTCAACTTTTGTCTTTACTAGTAGTACAACCGAATTATTACTTCAAGAATATTAAAGAATAGTAAAAACTCGTTCTAAATAGAAGTTTTCATTGAGAAATTCCTAGCCGTTTTTGAGAAAATGGCGATTAAGCTTTACTGTAAATGCGAAATTTGAAGCTCTTTTCTCAAAAATCTATTGAGTTTTCGGAAAAGTTAATTTACAGTCATTTGAAGCACTTCTACTCACAAATGTAATAATGCATACAAATTGATGAAAATGCAAATGTTAACGGCGTGAGAGGTATTTCAAAAAAATTACATTCGCGAAATTTCTGAAAAAAACATTAGAATACCCAAAAATGAACTTTACGTCATATAAAACAGTACAATTAGCACTATTCGTTGGAAAAAATTGAAAAAAAATTGAAGCCATTTTTAAGAAAGTGGGGTTTATGTAATTCTGAAAATGTGGAATTTTGAGTTCATTGTTAAACAAAATTTGTGTTTTTGAGAAACTTTATCTGACATTATTTAAAGCAAATGTACTCATAAATAGAATAACGTAAAGAAATCGCCTATAATGTAAATATTACTGACCTGAGAGACATACAAAAAATTATATTTTTGTAATTTTTGAAAAATAAAATGAATAGGCAATATGGCGTTTATGATATCGGATAGCATGCGTTAGGTACTAACTCTTCCAACAAATTAAAGAAAAAATTTGGAGCCGTTTTTGAGAAAATATTTTTTTTTTGTATTTTTTTAAAATTGCAAATATTTCACAATCTATTGCACGAAAACTACTAAGATTTTCGAAAAAATGTACATAACCTTTATGAAACAACTATTTATTGACAATAAATTTTGTTTGAAAGAAAAATCTCTACCTTCAATTTTACAGTTGTAGGCGCCGAAAAAAATTCGTACTCTTAAAGTTTTCGAAGATTCAAAGTTAACTGTGAAAATGAGACCCATGCCACCTTTATAAACGTATTTTACTCTATTCTCACAAGAAATTTAAAGAAAAAATTTGGAGCAGTTTTTGAGAAAATTTTAAAAATGTCCGGGGGGGCTTCATGTAAAGTATCCCCAAAATTTAAAGAATATTCTTCAAATTCTCGAAACTTCAACTAGAGCTAGATGGACAGGGGTTTCTTCAATTTGGAAAAGATCGTACGCGTGGTTTAGGCGCTAGCAGTGTTGAATGCGCAGAAAGACGCACAGACGGACAGATGTTTTGAAATAAAACACTTTTTCGGTATTAGGGGACCCAAAAACGCGATTTCCGTTGAACTCTTGAAATCGATTTCCGCAAGATTACATAACTTTCTCTATAGTAAGTATATTACTCCGTATAATACGTACGTATACGAGAAAGTAAAGTCGTAGGTACAAACGTATGCTTTGTTTCCAAATTGTTTATTAACATCAGACAAGATATAAGACAATTATAAAAATTCTAGGCATTTAAATCTCTTATTCCAGTTACTACAGTCTTATACACAGACACACAGACACACAGACACACAGACACACAGACACACAGACACACAGACACACACACACACAGTTTTTACGGCTGTCGCCGCTTCTCAGTTTTCACCTCTTCCGATTTTTCCGGTCTCCATCTTTGAAGCCTCTTGCCTCCATTTCTTCTTGGACGTCATTTCTCCAACTTCTTGGTAGTCTTCCATGCTTCTTCCGCTCTGGAGGTGTCCATGCCCAGATCTTCTTAGTCCACCATTGCCTTAGTCCCATACGCGTGAGAGGTCCATACCAATTTAGTCGTTTTGTTCCAATTGAATCAAAGATTCTGCTCTCTACGTTCATCTTCTGTCTTATTGTTTCATTTCTAATCCGGCCCAACCTGGACTCCCGGAAACACCTTCTCCAGAAGTCCATTTCAAGAGTCATCAACCTACATCCATCCCTTTTGTTGTATGTCTATGTTTAAGCTCCGTAGCTACTTATGCTCTGTAGGATGGTTTTAAAGATATGAGAATTCGTCCGTTTTTGATATTTTTGCTCCAGAGAATAGAGTTGAACTGTCTTATTACTCTTTCACTGTCCTATCTTATTGGAAATGTCATCAGAGCCTCTTTCCTTCGAGGAGAGAGTAAAGGATTCATTTCGTAATATTTTCCCTGTAACGACGTTCAGATTACCATATTCTTTATCTACTGCTATCATATATTCCGTTTTTTAAGGTTTATAGTGATACTCCTTCTTTCATACTCATCTTCTAATTTGCAGAACATATAACTCGCATCATCTTCGTCTCCAGCTATGACCACTTGATCGGCAAACAGCAGAATGTACAGTACATCATTATCTATTAGCAATCCAATTCCGTCACACTTCCTTTTCCCATTTTTAAGCGCTTCTTCAAGTTAAATTTTAAATAAGAAAGGGGGTTAATGAGCAACCTTGTCTTAACCCCATGTGCACTTGAAATTCTGGGGAGAATTTATCTATTTTGTCAGAGCTGTTATTAACACTATACAACGCACTGATACCTTTTTCTGGCTGCCACAATACCACTTTCTTTCAAGGAGGGCCATAACTTATTTAATGGCACTGTATCGTATGCCTTTTGCAGGTCAACAAATAGGAGATGGACATTGGTTCCTCTTTCAACTTGTTTTTCCATTAGATTTTTTTAATGTGAAAATATTATCAACACAAGACCTTCCTACTCTAACTCCATTCGGTTCCTCCGTTTCTGTATAATTATGTTCAATTCTAGATTTTAGGATCCTTCTGTAAAGTCTTGCTTCTGTGGACATTACGCTTATCCCAGGATAGTTGTTGCAGTCTCGCCTAGTTCCTTTCTTATGAACTGGAGTAATGAGGGCCTTTCTTCCTTCATTTGGTGGGTCACTTAGCTGTAGACACATTACAAATTGTTGCCAGTATTTTCATCACACTATCAGGTGCTGATTTAAAGAGTTATACTCTGATATTTCCTTGTCCCGGGGCCTTTCTATTCTTCATTAGGGCCAAGGCCGATCTTATTGCATTTGGGACAATAGGCTTTCATGTTTCTATGTTTCATGGTTCTACACTTTGCGCCCCTCTTGTTGAGAGGCTTGCATAAACTGTGTTCTATTTGCAGTTAATAGATCACTGAAATGGTCACTCCGGTCCCGCATACTAATTGGAACTATTCCTGATTTGCCTTTTTCACCATTCTTATTTCTTTTATTATTCTCCAAGCTCTGTTAGACTTCATGTTCCCTGGACATATATCCACTTCCTCACAAGTCTGTTCCCAGATTTCATTCTTGTCTTTTTCTGATTTCTCTCTGAGTCTCTTTCCTGGTTCTTTGATATTCTATTGTATCTTTAATCGCTTTTGATGATAATCACTTCTAGTACATTTTTTTATTTTCTACGAAGTGAAAACGAAGTGAACTTTTATTCCACCACAATGGACATTTCTTATTTTTTTCAATCCTCTTATTCACCCAAAGCTTCTTTGACAGACTAAGGGATGCACCATTTCATTGATTCATATATTGTATTTTGAGTTCCTTCCTGTGCCGATAATATTTTATTTGCCCAGTCGCACTTCATATGAAAACTTTGTAGAATCTTCCTACAGACTTTCAATAATATGCTTTGTTGCCGACATTACTCTCTCACAAGCCATAATTTTGACTATAAGGCTCATGACAAGGTTTTTATAATGAGAAGTACATCTCAGATAGCAAGGCATAGTGATCTGAATAGCACTCTAGACCCCTCATTACTCAAAAAGGGTTGACTTTTATTTTATTGCACTGTTTCACAATAATACAGTCGATAATGGACCTCAATTCCCGAGTATGTTGAATCCATGTGTACCGAGGTATGACTATGTTTAAACCATTCATTTGTTATATTCAAGTCGTTTTAATGGCACAGATAAATTAGGCGCTCTCTGTTATCATTTAATCTGTTTTCGCCAAATGGATCCACCACATGGTCACTCACTTGACAGCTACTTCTACCATTGATGGTCCCCAGTAAAATTCTTTCTTTACGTTTACTCATTGTTCCTAGCAGCGTCGTACTCATTAAAAGAATCATCTTTAACTCTTAGAATGGCACTAAAATTAGGGTGTATACAGCTATTACTACCCTAGTATACCTGTATAATTTCATTTTAACATGTAGAATTCTATCATTTATCTGCTCCCAAGATTTTATGTTGTTTCTATACGTTTGCCTTATGATACACCACTAGGGCCTCTCATCCTTTGGTACCTCTGAGTAAAAATGTATATATCCCTTCTGTTCTGAATCTTTATCTTTTTTGTTTGTTTCTAAAAATGCTACAATATCCATACGATTCTTATCAATTTCTTTGAATACTTCTTTTTGGTTGATCGCCCTTGAATATTCCAAGTTCCAATTCTCATAGTCCCGAGGCTTCGCTGAGAAAGTTTGCAAGCGTAGTTTTTCTCGAGTGATGGTGCAGGTCTATCACCTCAACCCCAGTACAGAAGAACCAAGGGATTTTGTTTCTGGCTTCCCTGCCATAGGGAGGTTGCCTTTACCTGGTTTCGACGCCCCCTCCCCGTATGAAAAAGTGAAGAAATTAAAAAGAAAGACAAATAAAAGTGAAGGTGGAAAAATGAGTTACTTCTTAGCCCTCGAAACCTATTAGCGTCGGGATCGACACAATGGACCTAGAGCAGCCAGTAGTACAGACAACAGAGAGAAGGATGAGGTAGAAGTAAGTGGAAGAAATACCATATCCGAGAAAGGGACTGCTAGTTGCCGAGGAAGGAGCATAGGTGTGAAAGGAAACAAACAATAGGATTGGTGTGACGGGACACCACTTTGTCTGGCTCCTCTGCTGAGACCTGTATAGCATGGGTGATCCCACGAGTAGCACACTATTCATTAGCCGTGCTACCGCTGCATAAGCCCTCAGCTTCATTGGAGCACTCAGACCTCCCCGCCAGCAAGGACAGTGCTACTTTAAGGTGGCGTCCCCTAGGGGAGGTCATTGGTATATTTGCAAGATAATTACGTAGCAGCTGAACGTAACTTTAATAAAATTTTACTACAGTTCCTAAATGACTTCACAACTGAATTTATGCAAATAGCAAAACGGGGGAACTCGCTAATGCAGATCACTGCGGAACATTTGTTGACTCACGTAATCTTCCCACTTCCAAATCAGAACGGTGCCTTCTCGGGTGCCGACGCGCCGGCTGACACGGTCGAACCACAGAATAGATAGCTATTCTGTGATCGGTAGTACCTATTCTGTGGTCGAACAGTCCAAGGTCCTTTTCGTGTCAATATCTGTCGCTGTCGCAGAACTTTGCTCGTCGCCTCATTCCGTAGCTTTGCATGGACACAGTCTAATAGCGTTTTCCATTCTACGCACCAATGCGCACCCAGTGCGCACTCAGGGCGGCTTTCGTGTTCCATTCGACCGCTCCAGCGCACCAGTGAAAAGAAGCGCATGTTCCATTCACACAATCACACGGAACTAGGACACAGTATATATATATATATATATATATATATATATATATATATATATATATATATATATATACTGTATGGCCCACCTACGATGTTCCCATCAATTTTCTCCTGAACCGTTTCAGATACTGAGATGCGGTTTTCACTGAAACTACTATATGCAAGGGGTACATATAGTCATGCATAATATTTTTCTATTGCATTTTTTATTGCAGAGATATTGACCCAAATTTGATTTTTTATATGAAACCCTATAGATTTTTTAGCTCATCATTACAAGCGTGAAGAGACTAGTTCATAAATATGCATATTGCAATATGTTACGTAATAAAACAACCGAAGGGAATGGCCTCGCCGTATATCACCCGGAATTTCTCGTTCAGATTACGGAAACCAGCAGTCGGCGTGCGTCTTTAAAACTTTTAATTTCTCGAAAATTTTGTTTGGCCGCTCTGGACCTCCAAGAACCCTCTTGCGTCGCATATACATATACCTATATACATTTACAAATATATATATATACATATATATACAAATATATATATATATATATATATATATATATATATATATATATATATATACTGTAACCGCTCATAAGTCGGTTACATTGTTTAAATGGCGCGCGACAGTGTTAAACTACGACCAAACCAGTAATAGTACCGCTGAACTACAAGGGGGTGCGCCAGCAAGAAAGGATATTCTGTATCAGATTCTGAGTAAAAGTTCTGAACGCACTTACGTAGTAGAAATCAACATCCAATCAGGAAGCGCCTTGAACAACTTATGACGGCGCGATCAGCACCGCAGGGAAAAACGTTTTCTTTCTGCTGTGAACCTTCGGACGGAACGAACCTGTACTGTCTTGCGGTGTGCTATCTGATACTGAACGAGAGGAGATCCAATAAATAATAACCATATATGTATATGTATATATGCATAAATGAATGCTCATGAAGCGAGCTTTAAATTCTCAGGAAGCAGGAACTTTCTGGTATGAGAAAGGTCTGAACCATTGACACAATGAATTAGGTAAAATTCTAGTTAAATGAGCATATATTCAATGAGTAAACAAATTACACAGTGGCACAAATATACAATAAAGTATGCACTTTGCGTAGATGGTCACTGCAAAGAAAACAGAAACAACAAAAAGAAAAGAACACAACCACAAAAAAATGTATAGGCGTCACCTCGACTGCCTGAATACTTCAACAAGTACTATTTACAATTCTTGTGCTTCTACCTCTTTCTGAATTATTTCGTATACCTCATTTAACTTTTGTTATTCTTAAGTTTTCTCCGTGCACGGCTCTTTAAGTGATTCTCTACAATTATTCTCTCATAGACTGTTCACAGGTGTCAGCCTTAAGCTGCACATTTATTACAATGCTGTGAACTCAAACACAAAAAATAAACGTGACACACACGTTACTTAAATCGTACCCTTTACAAAATTATAGCAACTAATTATCCCTGACATAATACAATAAAAGCGTGACTTTCAAACAAGATCACTTTTACACTACATGAAATATCATATTCACTCTAGAAAAGTTGTACAAGGTATGGCATTCAAACGAATTTACTGGTGCGTACAGCGAATGAAATCTAAACTGCCGCTCATACGTTCGGAATATTTCTCCCAGTAATTATTTGGAACTTTCACCTATTTTAGGACGCTTCGCCTGGTATTTAAAGCTACACGACTTCCCAACAAATTGCCGCATAGACGTTGCTAGTTCTTTACCTCGACATCGCCTTCCCGCTTGCCATCAGTTAACCTTGGAGTTTCGGTCGCTCGCCGTCCTCGCCGCGCCGCTTGACTGGTTTGATGTTCCACGGTTACACCACTTCTTTCGATCTCAGGATTCCGCTACTCGTCCAAATTCCAGACCTTTCTCTCGATCTCTCCGGATTCCACCATCCACGTAATTGGTCCAAGTCCTTCTCGCCTACGCTTGAGTCTTCACTGGAGTCGTCCTTCTGCGTGCCGCGTACCCGTCGTTCGCGCTTCCAGCTTCGAATAACTAGCGTTATTGAATTGAATGCTTCTAGCACTCGGCCGACATACCACACTTTGAGCGTGCGTGGTCGTGGCGTACAAAATTAAATGCTGGATTTCGTTCAGAGTCCTGCGCGATTTTATTTCAATTATGAAACTATTTCAGATTTAAAGCAATCAAATCGCTTGCTTTCTTGCGTAATGTTAGTGCCAACACTGTACATGCACTTCACTTCTGAATTGTATCACTTATTACCGTGTTTCTCAATTCAGCTTTAACTAAGCAAGTAAAAATATACTCCTGCACTAACCAATTACTATCGCTGAAGAATTAGGTTGAATCGTCGCCGCTGTCGAAATTGTAAGAGAGAACTCTCCCAAAGCGCGTCGCGGTATTTATGTGACTCCGCCTGGGGAAATTTCTGGAGGGGTGAATTTTCTCCTCCTTCGCGCCCTCTCAAGAAAAACATGATCCGTAACTTCGGACATCGGAGTGCGAAAACCTGCGGGTAGATGTCGCTTTCTCGGACCATCGCTCCGCCGCGTAGTTTATTTCTCTGTGTTCTGGTCTTTTCTCGTGGCTTATGGTGGCGTTACGGGTTTGTATAATCCCGTGACGTCACAACATATATATATATATATATATATATATATATATATATATATATATATATATATATATATATATATATATATACATACATATACATATATACACATATATACATATATATACATATATACATATATATATATATATACATAAATATACTTATATAATATACACATATATATAGTGACATACCAATATGACATAATATGGTATAATATTTATTATAAATTGCGTAAATTATAGGGGATAAATATATGTGAATATGTTAGCATTGCAACGGTAAGCGAGCCGTCGTCAAGGTCAACAATCTTCATGCAGTGACAATCGCGGAGACGGCTAGTTCATTTTGTGTAGAATTCAGGGATTGGCCGAAAAAGCAGTGATAGTCGTGAAGACGGCTAGTTCGTTTTGTGAGAAATTTAGGGATTGGCTAGGTACGGCAGTACATCAAGTGTTGTCTGTAAATAAACAATCGAAAAGGTGGACCGAGTTTTGCAGAGCTGAAAGAATACGATAGGCATTCATTCTGACTGATGCCGTGGTGTTGAACGGATCGTGCTCCAATTAATGTTAGGAGTTTTGTGGGACTTGTAAGCATCTACTAGGGAGTAGATATTGATAGAACTTCGGATTTGAATGCTATGTGTGACAGTAAAAGTTAAAATATTTCAAGTGAACGTGTTAGAAGGACATTGAGGGCTTAGACGAAGTTATCAGTAAGTGGACTGGAATGCTAAGAGCAGATAGTTTATTGATAGTTGAGTATTCAGCATACGCGTGGGACGAACTTGGAATTCGTAAATTGGCGAACGAATTTTATTAACGAGACTTTATTAACTTCGGAAACAGTGATGAACGGTGATTGAAGCGTGCTTCTGCAAGAAAAGAAGAGAGAAGATGGTATCTGGACCTGAGGACAGCGATGTCGGAGAAGAATTAAGATGGTCCATAAGCGCGCGAAGACGAATACGACATTATAAGGTTGGAACAGGTCATGACCAAGGTTTTATTTCCATATTGTGTAAAATCATAAAGGACCAAAATTGTTTAATAAATTTCCATGTTTTGTAAAATGAATACGTGATTCTCATTGAGCCAATTCTAGTAACGAAGTAGCAAGATAGAAATATATTTGCTTTTCAGATTCAACGACCACTCTGTATAGATGGCAAATCGGATAATCATCTATTAGCATACAATAGTGATTATTTCTATGAAACCCATCGACCCAGGTAGCCGGAAACTAATTTATTTATAATTAGAGTTGAAGGTTGACTTGTATAATAGTATCAGCGTAATCTTTTCCTGACGCCCATTTATACAAATTCGGAACGGATTACGTTAGACAGTTTATTTCAATATACATATATATACACAATATATATACATACATATATATATATATATACATACATACATACATATATATATATATATATATATATATATATATATATATATATATATATATATATACACACATATATATTGAGACGAACCGGTAAAACCGGCTTGTTCGCAGTAAATTTATTTGCAAGGGACAGGTGTTCTTTTTCGTGAATGGGCTCGGGGTTATTAATCAGACACCATTGTTCCGTGAACAAAATAAACATGAATTATTTATTATTCTAAACAAATCACTATTGATTACAAATGTCTGTGATTGTCTTTATCCTTTTCCTTACCTCACCCAGAATCACTGTTAGTTCTTTCGATCTTACATCGATCGAGAAAATATTTACCGTTTAATACTCCCCCCTCGAGCGCCGGCGGCTTCGGGGACTCTCGGGTTGTCTCGTACTCCTTCGCTGTGCTGCCTATGCCCGCTCCACTGGGGGCCAGCCGATGCGATGCGCTGCGTTTCCGAAGCACTTTCTCCAGCGTAATCTTCCCACAGTGCCTCTGCGCCTCCCCGCTGAACTCCTTTCCAGTTCACCCAGATCTACTCGATGTCACCTTCCGCGAGCTAACAAACGCCACTAATTATTCATGGTACAGTTTACTAGCACGTGTCCCACCATTTCACCAGGCTACTAGTCTCGTGGCGTACTCCTCTGCACACAAGTTCTCTCGATCAGTACTACCCCGGATAATAGCTGTTACTCTGGCACTACGTCCGAGCCACTAATGATGGTTATATCTAGCACAACTCGTCTGTCAATCACTTTTGGCAGCGCTCATTCGTTCGCGACACTATTCTACCTTGTTCGAACGCGGAGCAGCCCCAGGTACTTCCTTCCTTACAGGCGTCCGGCCGTACACTAAAGCCTCGCGGCGTCTTTTCTCACGCCTTCGGCCAACCGACAACACTTCGCCGCCCGTAGCTGTTTCTTGTGGCTAGCGGGCGCCCTCTGGCAACCGTTTTGCCGCGTACTCTTACTTGTTGTATCGCCGTTTCTTTAGGCAGAAACGCGGTGCGTTTCAATATACATACATAATGTATACAATATATATACATATATTGCAACCTTCTCTGCTTACTCACTATATTTACTCACGCCCACATGTTGGCGTGCACTGTAACCGATCTTCTTATACACCCTACAATTTGAACTAAACTATCGTAGTTGTCTTCTACTATACCTTTGTTCTATTCTGTCAACTATTTGCCCTGCCCTCGCTCTTGCTATTTTCTGGATACAATAACACTTTTATTTTTATTTATTTTATTTATTTTTACGTCAAAAAAACAGTTAAAAAACTGCGTATGACGTGCTATGGGGAAAAGTGAATTGTGTGAACATTTTCAAAATTCTGCGATCCCTACACTAAGTCATATACTACTTAAATTTTGAAAGGGAGAAAAAAAACAAAAAAACTCCCATGTAATAAAATCTATTTTCAAGGATAAATAAGCAATAAATTTTGAATTTTGAAAGGGAGAAAAAAAAACAAAAAAAACTTCCATGTAATAAAATCTATTTTCAAGGATAAATAAGCAATAAATTTTGGCTCTTATCCATGTTGTCCTTCGGAATAATACTTCCTGCCGCGACAACATGGAAACGATAATTTGAATAATTGTATTTCCCACTGAATTCTAGAAGACGTGCACAGAAAATGAAGTTACATTTATGTCCAGAAGCAAAACAAGGGGCCATCTCAGCATTTGCTCAATGGATCAGGGAAACTGGACGAAAAACCTGATCGAGATGGGGGTCATTGACCCGGAAGCTGTGTTACAATAGTTGTTATAGGTTGTTTATACTCATTTATACAGTCCAAATGGTAATTAATGCATTATGTATCACTGTTAAAATTAATGTTACTTTTCTTGTGATGCTCAGTATAGTCTCTAATTGTATAGAAACAGTTATGCAGCAGAAACGATTTCACTTGGGATTTAAACTTTTCTATTGAATTTATTCGTTTAATGTCATCTGGTAAAGTGTTGTAAAATAATGTACATGTATTGTATGTGAATTTTTTGTAATGAGCTGTTGATACTGTCACCTGATGAATATGATTTCTACGTCGAGTGTTATAGTAATAGACTTCGGCATTTTCTGAAAATATATTCCCGCCCTTAAGCAAGTCATTTTTACAAAAACCACTGATTCGTAAATAAAAAGACACGGTAATGGTAGAATTCCTAGATTAATGAAGAGAGGCCTACATGAATCACGTGGGTGGGACTTGGTTATTATTCGTACAATTCGTTTTTGTAATCTAAAAGTCTGGGAGCTATAAGATGTATTTCCCCAGAATATTATGCCATATCTCAGGCGGGAATGAACATTCGCGAAGTATACACAACGAAGTATACTTTCGTTTATCAGTCGCCCGTACCTCGGTTAGCGTATACTATTACTAAATCTTACCTGGGCGTGACTCGCGTGCTTATTCCATACGGACTTGAGACGGGATACCTCGGTTTCATGCCTGGGTCAATTTATAGATAACTAAAAAACGACACACAATTCAAAGCAATCATGAGCCATACCGAGTGCTCATTCATTTATTGCAAGCTCCCCTTCAGCACATTGCCAAGGCAAATACATTACGCCCTCTCTTGATACTGTTTGCCCCTTTTATGGCATGCAAATTTTAACACATCAACATTGAACCCTAGGCTTGTAAACAAAACAACAAAAACAAAATACAAACAACATAAAATAATACCATTCACACTTAAAACATTAATAAAATCTTCATTCACACAGGAGTGCGCATTCTGTCGTGACCTCGTCTCATGATTGTAATCTTAATTTAATTGCCAAAACTTGATCTTCGACAGAATCTTCCCGTATTTGTCTTGAATATAAAAAAAAATAAAGTACATATGCAATTCATGCAACTTCCCTTTGCTGCGGCGCCGCACACTATCAGCGCCCATCGTTGCCCGGTGTCTCGCGCACGGCCCGTGTGCGAAGTTCCAACTCGGCTGCCACCAGTTCCTGGACGCCACTAATTCACTTTCAAAATCGTTACTTATAATCTCGGTTATTATTTCTCACGAACTAATTACGTTCCCGTTAATGTTTTCCTATGTGACACGACGTTTTCAAATTCGGGAATTTTTTTTATTACGTTCCCCGCGGCGCGGACGTATATTTTCGACGTCCCGAACGACTGTTAATTTAATTTTATACTGGCCTATGTCTTACAAATGTTCCACTTTGCTGCCTTCATGTCAATCACTGTTCATTCCCATGCCCACTTACGCGAAATAATGTTCTCACAATTTTGCCTGTGAATTAAAAAATAAGTTAAATTTTAGCTACACAATCTTCAAATGACTTTCTTTACTTGATAATACATGTACTTTAAGAAAACATTTCCACTAAATATTTCCGAGAAATTCCAAAAATTTCAACACAACGACATAATGCGTGTACTCGCGACCAAAACTCAACTCGTTCTGTTCCTTACCACTTTCTCCCATTGTTGGCCTATAATCCGACAACTTTCTTTTTTCAAAACACCCGCCCATCACGGTAAAACATGTTAGAAATATTCATATTTCCATCGTTTGCGGGCGTCTTTTTTTCTTTCTTAATCCCCCACGTTATAAATGTAAATATTAAACTAATTTGAGTCCCGTACGAATTCCCCCGTGCTGTGACTAATTTTGCCCTAATCCAAATATTCTGTTTTATAATTCCAGAAGGTTTGATGTTAATCCGTTCAAGCGCTCTTGAGATATTCAATAAAAATTAAGTTTCTTATACACTTTCAATAGCACAACAATGGGTGTCATGTTCTTTGTTCTTAAACGTGTTACATACAATTCAAACAATTTCTGATATTTCTTGAACCCGTGGCTCGAATTACGTGATGTTTGCTTTAAAATGTTTCTAAAATCAGGTTCTACTCATTGTTTATGTTGCCCATTTCCGCCCTTTACGTTTTCTGCTACCTTCTGAGAATTATAAGCGCGTGGCGTTGCTGTCTGTTGTTTTCTTTCCTTACTTAATTTCCCTTTGACGAATAAAATTCTGTTCTCTGTATATTCTACGCGTTCTGGGTCCTGCAAATCATTACAATATATATATATATATATATATATATATATATATATATATATATATATTGAGACGAGCTCGAATATATGCCCTGGTAACGGACCGAACCATGTGTAAAAATTTCCAAGATACCGTCTTCGGCAGTTCACTAATTTGAACGCGGCGCGAGAACCCCGTCACTCTCTGACGTCGACCGCGGCCGCGCCGAGCGAAACGCTTGTCCACGAATAAGAAATTCGAAAGATAAGCTTGAGAACGAGATCTTGTGATTAGCCGGTATCCGAAAAACGAGGGAAGCCAACGGCAAGAAATTTTTTCCGTTGAAAGTTGAAAGACTCTTAGGAAAATCTCGGAGGAGGACGGATCGCTGCGGAACGCGTATCACCAATCACGTCAAAACCGTTATAAGTGATGGTTAGTGAAGAGAATCCGGTCGCGGGTCGCTAGCAGTGAACTTCACGCGAGATTGTTTCATCCGAGTACGGGAAGAGAACGAATACTGTACTCGTTTTTATTGATAATTCACGACGGAAAATAAACGTGTATCAGAATTATGTGAATTCGGTGAGGGCTGAACCGGACTCTTTTCCGGCGTACGCCGAACAGTTTTCTGCATCGCCGCTACGTCACATCACCGAAGCAAGGAGCCAAGGCGATAACCATTCCTGAAACACCGCCAGAGAAGCATTTGTGTTGAGGAAGGAAGACGGGCGCAGAGGCGAGGCCGAGGCAATTCTCAGCCGAGAAAACTGGTGCGGAAACGCAGCGGAAGGAGGGGCGGAGGATCGTGGAGGCCAGGCTACCCCGGCGCGTCGCCAGCACGAGCCGTCGCTACCAGCGCGAGAGCCCGCAGGTCGCGTAAGGTGCGATCGCCACGTTCTCCAAACGCCGAGGCGCCAAGGCGCCGCTCGCAGCACTCGACTAGGCCAGTTCACGTAAAACCCCATTGAAGAAGCGTGAGTACCCGTGCGACAGAACGGTCGCAGTAACGAAAAAGATGTAATCGAACAATGTTAAACCACACTATTCTTTTAAAAGCTTTTCAAATGTTACGCATTTCAAGCCACATTTGTGAATGCTGGCGTGTGGAACTCTTGAATGAAAGCTATGTTAAGAACATAAGTGATTAATTTGCTTTAAACAAGTCACCCAGTTGATTGAGTGTTTAAAGAGGTTTATAAAGTGTTCAAAGTTCATATAGTAAATTTATCTGTAGTCTGTGCTGAGTTTTCTAAGCATTGGTGGTTGAAGTGTATTGTGAATTAAAAACCACTTTTAAGAAACGAAAGCAATTTAGCGCAGGGAATTTAAAACTTTGTGTTCTTTGTGTCCTTAAGACGAAGGTATTCCTACACCAACTGGTGCATGAATTACAAAATTATTTAATGAATGATGAAATAAGGTGTTTTTTTATGAGGTAGCGATAATTGCTTCGAATATGCATTTCCGATCAGGAAGGTTGTGTTCTAAATGTGATTATTTGTGAAGGGTTGTTATTTTTGTTGAATTTGTGTGTTGTGTTTTTTTTTCTTTTTGTTTCTTGATTGAAGAATATACAGCCTTGTATGCCAGAGCCACAAGTGTTTTGCTTTGAGTACAAACCTGCCCGTATTCCCCACCCAGGTGCATTTTCAGACATAAGCCTCGTCAAGGCAAACGATTCGAAACAACTCGAGAGGTCTGACGTCGGGACGGCAGTGAACTGTCGAACGACGCCGGTAACGCCCACGCGATCTCACACATCCTTAGGGCTAACGACTCCTTATCGCAACAGAGTTGTATTATGCGCGGCGCGTCGGAGGGAAGGCCACGACGTGTGTTCCGTCGCAATATATATATATATATATATATATATATATATATATATATATATATATATATATATATATATATATATATTGTAACCGTTCTCCTCGTGCCTCACCGATTACAAAAGTAGATCTGTAATTTGCCTACTTCGCGACGTGTGATTACACCGTCACGCATCCCTGGGAATATCTCAATTTACAGATAAACTTCCCTATTGGTAGTGGGTTCGTCTTTGTTAAACTACTGATCAATTAACAAACCAACACAATTTTTCAGTTTTAAATGACAAATAACATATATTCTAGAGCGCCAAAATGTAACAAATTTTACATTTTTCGTTTACATCAATGTAATTACATGTATTCTATCGAATGAAAATCACTGTACAAATGAAATTCACAGATCCTCCTATGTTCTCATTTTTCGTAAACTCATGGTAGCTAATTCCCTACCTAAACTGCAGTTTTTCACTAGAATAATAATAATTCAGATCCCTGTTTACAAGAAAACAAGCAACGGATACATTTTTACACTTCACAAAGAATATCACACATGAGACACACAAATCATAGTACAAATATTCATCCTGTAAAAGAAAAATTCATACACACAATACTCGAAATTCACTACTACCTTTTAAATCACTAATTACGTTACACTCAGTAGTCACATTTGACCTTCGGCTTCTACATAGCCTTTCTACACAAAATTTTGTTTCATAACGTCTCTTAAATGATTTGAATCATTAAAATATTACTCTAAATAAATAATTCTGTACAAAACAACTTCTATCATAAACATAAACATAAAGAATTACTTTAATCTGATTCTTGTTACGACTGTCGAAAAGAAATAAAACCACTGGCAAGCAAGACCAATGTTCTAAGAAACTTGCCCGATTAACGTCTGTTTTTGAGGGAAGCTCACATTACAACGTTTTGGCTAGTATAATGATAATCCTATCTCACAAGTTTTTTCCAGACTGAAATCTAATGAGTGTTCTTTCTGTGACTCACAACCGGCGAATTCCTCAAGTTGGTCCCGCCCTGTGTAGCTGGCCCGTCGCGCGACCCTCGCGCCTCAAGGTCGTCGTTCTTCTGCAAAGTCCCTGCGTTGTCTGTCGCACTGAAGTATTCCGAACACCGTCTCCCAGTCGTCTCCCAGGCGAAAATTCACCACAGCTTTCGCAGAGGCGATGGTCGCTTCAGAATGCGAGTCCGAAACTCCAAGTTATGACTTCGTAATGGCAAAAGTCAAACTAGTTGTTGGATAATCCGTCTTTCTCATAACTTTCAAAATTCCATCATAGGATTTCCAAAGTAAAATTCCCAAAAATAAGAATAAAGAATATATGAAAAGTATGAAATATATTAAAGCTGTAACAAAGAAGAAACATGTCCTATGTTACAATAGTCCTCTTTTCTAGCAACAAGAATGCAGCAACGTGGTTTTACAGATTCATTTCGATCTATTACCGCCGTCGTTCTTTCATTCATTGCATTCTTGTTTAATATTCATTTACTAATTCCATGTAATCTCACGATATTCACAGTACGTAAATCCATGAAAAGTGCTCAGTCAATTACCTTTTATTAAAGCTTTTGTGTTCCGCAATCTTCGCGTGTCCCTCGTCGACCATGTGGCGTACTCGTAGACAACCGTTCTCCTTGACGTCTCGAACCAGAAAGAGCGAGCTCTTTTTTGACGCAAGTTCACGCCACGTCCGTATTTCCACGAAAATTTCCTGATTGGCTACGGTCTGAGTGCGTTCAGAAATCCTTCTCTGACTTACGCCATCTCTTCGCCACTGTAGAAACTACGTGTAGGGCCTAATGTCGGGTATTATTGCTTCCATTTTCCGTTGGTTATAAATGTGACCGGCGACAAGCGGTTACAATATATATATATATATATATATATATATATATATATATATATATATATATATATATTGTGACTGTACTTACCTCACTTTCCCAATTAGGAATTCACATCGATTGAGGCAGTGACCACATATTGAATTTTAATAGCAATATTTGCTGTTTCTAAAATGATAAAGGGACAAGGGATTTTTTAGGTGGGAGCGCCTTTATAAGGAAGATGTTGGCTGTTTTTGCTATCTTTTTTTTCTTTATACAGTTCGTTAATCACCAATTTGCCACTTTGTAATCACACATTTATTCGTCAAAGAGAAATAAGCATAAAGAAAATCTGATACCAGTAAATACATGAATCTTCAACCTTAAGTAATACTATATCGATATAAATCAACATCTGTTCTTAACTATATTCCTAGATTACACTAAATTATTCGGGAGCTCCCATAATCAAATATCTGGTGATAGCCCATGAATCTTTCGCTAATTACTTCTGTAGTTATTATTGCAGCCATTGCTAACATTGTACGTGTATAACCTATACTTCATTCTATCTACGTGATGGTTCATTGACGCGCCCTATCCCTTAAGGACACTGGGTAGAGTTTTAGGCTCAAAAAATCGATTTTTGGGTTTTAGTTGCAAACGATTCGGAATTAAATGCTGAATACACTAATATATATTTTGTTTACTTTTGGCGTGTTTAAATGCCCTAAAGCGACATTTAAATATGGCACAACCGGACCGCGCCCCCTTTCAGCACATTGCACTCGATTCGCAACTTCATATTATCGAAATGTCGCTTCTAGGGTTTTAATTTCTGTTGTTTCGCTTGTTGGTAGTTTTGTTGGTTGCCTGGGAACAAGTGACACTCGCTAGCCCATGGTGTTATTTCCACCATGCGCTAGCCGTCTGTGTACGCGTTTTGTTTACGAGTTACATGTGATTTTGTGTGGTTAGGTGCTCGTGTTTGTAGCTGAGTATTAGCGTGTTGTTAGTTTTTTGCCGTTTTCCGAAAGTTGATTTTGTTCTTATTCAGGAACCTATATCTCAGGAACTATTAGTCTTAACAACTTCATTCTTTTTTAAAATACAGAGAATGAAATTTTCTTTCCAGTCAGTGAATATTTAACTTGCTTAAGTGATAACTATTATTTAAAAAAATAATAATACCCCATTTTTTAGAGGTGTAAAGTTAATGTATAATTCAAAATGTTTTTATCAAAAAGTGTGAACGTGTAGTTGTAAAATATTTCACTGAATGTATTAAACTATTAATATGGAACATTTTTGAATAAGGAGTAAAAGTTGCTAAAGTTGATAGTTTTTCAGCAAAAGGTACCTAAAAGTAGTTGCAAATTGTCTTTACGATTGTTGATTGCTAGTTATTTATTTCTAAAATATGATAGAGTTGATGCAGATTAATTTACTTTACACCATATTGTTCATAATCATTTGTTTTGCAATTGTACAAGTTTTCACTGCATTACATAAAATAGCTGAAGAGAAACAGCATGTTAAAAATGGTAAAATTTCGGGTGGAAATGCTTTGTAAACTCTACCTAGTACCCTTAACCGCTACTTCGGTCTACCGGCGCATAATCTTCTTTTCCAGTCTTCCCTCTTCTTCCAGAAATCAGGAGGTAACTTCCACTTCTCGATTATCTTCATGATCTGGTCGTTCCACCCTGGTTTTGGTCTTTCATGTTTTCTCCTTTCACTTGGTTGCCATTCAAAGATCTTTTGGGGAGGCTTTTCTCATCCATTCACGGTACATGTCCCAACCAAGTCAGTTGATTCTTATCAATTTCCTCTACAATATCATGTTACAGATTCATTATCTCCTGAACCCGTTCATTTCTAATACTTTTCCTTCTAGATATTACTGCCGCTCTTCTGAAGAAATCCATTTCCAGGGCTCTCAATTTTCTTTTCTGTTGTTCTGGAAGTTGACATATTTCTGCTCCATACGAAGTAACACTTTCAATCATACATCTGTATATTCTAATTTTCTTTTTCTTGCTTATATTTGGATCCCAGATCACTGGATTTAGGGCTTCAAAAAATTTTCTTCCTTTAATGAGTCGGGTTTCAAATGCCTTTCCATAAAAACCTTGTTTCCCTATTGTTGTTCCCTATTGCTGTTCTTATTTCTCCGGTTTCCATAGTCAATACGTCATGTGTATTGCCTAGTGTCCAGTATACTGTTTTTTCTAGGTTGAGGCTTAGTCCCCATTTCTCATAATCTTCTTTTACCTTCCTAGTTATATATTCAATATCTTCCTGTTTTTGCGCCATCAGCACCTGATCATCAGTCAATTGTGGGGTAGAGAGTGATGTATTATTATCAAGTTGTATTCCCATCCCAGAATATTTTCTTTTCCACACCTGTAATACCGCATTAATATATATATATATATATATATATATATATATATATATATATATATATATATATATATATATATTCTAGCACGCCCATCTACTACCTTCCAGCCGGTGGCGATAGAGCGTGAAAGAATGAATGCTCGTGAAGCGAGCTTTGAATTCTCAGGAAGCAGGATCTTTCGGGTATGAGAAAGGTCTGAACCCTTGACACAATAAATTAGGTAAAATTCTGGTAAAATGAGCATATATTCAGTGAAAAAAAATTACACAGTGGCACAAATATACAATAAAGTATGCACTTTGCGTAGATGGTCACTGCAAAGAAAACAGAAAACAAAAAAAGAACACAACCACAAAATGTATAGGCGTCACCTCGACTGCCTGAATACTTCAATAGTTACTATTCACAATTCTTTTGCTTCTACCTCTTTCTGAATTACTTTCGTGTACCTCATTGAACTCTTGCTATTTTTAAGTGTTCTCCGTGCACGGCCCTTTAAATGATTCTCTACAATTATTCTACCATAGACTGTTCACAGGTGTCAGCCTTAAGCTGCACATTTACTATAATGCTGTGAACTCAAACAAAAGAACGAACGTGACACACACGTTACTTAAATTGGATCCTTTACAAATTATAACAACTAATTATCCCCTGACATAATACAATGAAAGCATGACTTTCAAATAAGATCACTTTCACACTACATGAAAAATCATAATTCACTCTAGGAAAATTGTACAAGGTATGGCATTCGAACGAATTTACTAGTGCGTACAGCGAATGAAATCTAAACTGCCGCTCATACGTTCGGAATATTTCTCCCAGTTTCTTATTTGGAACTTTCACCTATTTTTAGGACACTTCGCCTGGTATTTTAAAGCTACACGATTTCCTAACAGATTGCCGCATAGAAGTTGCCTGTTCTTTACTTCGACATCTCCTTCCCGCTCGCCATCAGTTAACCTTGGGATTTTCGGTCGCTCGCAGTCCTCGCCGCGCCACTAGACTGGTTCGATGTTCCACGATTGTGCCACTTCCTTCTCCCGATTCTCCGGATTCCACCACTCGTCCAAATTCCAGACCCTTCTCTCGATCTCCGGGCTCGTATCATCCTCGTATTTGGTCCAAGTCCTTCTCGCCTACGCTTGGGTCTTCACTGGAGTCGTCCTTCTTCTGCGTGCCGCGTACCCGTTGTTCGCGCTTCCAGCTTTGAATAACTAACGTTATTGAATTGTATACTTCTAGCACTCGGCCGACATACCACACTTTGAGCGTGCGTGGTCGTGGCGTACAAAGTTAAATGCTGGATTTCGTTTAAAGTCCTTCTGCGCGAATTTATTTCAAGTATGAAACTATTTCAGATTCAAGCAATCACATCACTTGCTTTCTCGCGTAATGTTAGTGCATGCTAGTGCATGGCTGTACATGCACTTCACCTCTTAATTCTATCACACTTCTTAACGAATCAAATCAGTTTTAACTAAGCAAGTTAAAATATCCTCTTGCTCTAACCAGTGACTATCGCCGAAGAATTAGGTGGAGTCGCCGTCGCTGTCGAAATCGAAAGAGAATTCTCCCGAAGCGCGTCGCGGTATTTATGTGACTCCGCCTGGGGAAATTTCTG